>DWPT01006134.1:0-11684 GCA_018251895.1 Agathymus mariae mariae
TACAGATATTGGTTTACCGAAGGCATCACTGACATTTATTCGCTGACTGAGTTTATCTTTATTAAAACTTGATTCATATCGTAATTTATTTATTGGTACTCAAAGAGGTTTATCTATCCTTAACAAATGTAAATCTTTGCTACTCCACCAACTCACAATCAAATTGAAAGGCCGGGATGTTTATACCTACAGGTATTAATCAATATTTCTGAAAGGACTGATTTACGACCACAGACTACATTGTACAAATAATGTATTTGTAATATTCAGATCATAATCTACTCTGTAATGTAATTAATTCGTGACCGGTAACGGAAAGCTCACCCATTCAAATTAATGGATTGTATATTACAAACGCATATTGCGTTGAATTGAGCGTTATATTTTACAAATTATGGCGATTTGTCATAACTCCTTGATTTTCCCTGATTAAAAGTAATCCTGTGTATTTTATTAAAATAAGAAAAGTTATTATGAAAGTACCACAGTACGAAATTTTCCATATGTTCCGTCGTCTCTGATGTCTGAAGGAAAACTGACACCATGTAAGCATTGCGTCATTTTAGTAGGGTTATCACACGATACAAAAATATTACAGCGAAGTAAAAAATTATACAGAAATCATTCTATTTGAATTTACTCAATCACATTCCTTTGAGGGGATAAATATTTCTGACTCGTGAATACCACACACTGGTCTTCTAACCTAAACATTTAACAAACACTGTATGAATCTTTTGTCATTTGTGTCTCTTAATCTAACTAATAATAAGTATATTAGATTCTTGAAAATTTCAAAAAACATTAAACTCACATAATCATATAGCACTGAGAGATGGGATTCTAGTGAATGAGGAGTGTCTGGTTAATATTACGGGAAAGTTTGTCTAAATAAAATTCGTCGTTGTTCGAGACAGTGCCCAAACACACGTTATGTCTATCCATGCTATTGACGATATTAGTCACAATGCCACAACGTGTTCTTAATATTTCTATTTGTGTATTTACGCAATACAAATTATATCCTTACATTTTATCTTTATTATAGTATCCACACTATTTTTCTAACTTTTGTTTCTTTTTTCTTTATCTCTCCTGCTAAAGTAGCAGATTTTTTTTTTTTTTTTTTTTTCTCTTAATAATACTTAATTTAACTGAGTTAAATATATTATAAATACCGAGAAACATTGGTACTCACGATTGATCTAATAATATGATGTTTTTTAACGAACGCTTGCGCATGGATGTAAATCTGTATGCACTTGCAGGTGTTTTTTATTATTAGTAGTCAGAATAAGGAAATCACTTTATAGAATTAGTTCTTTGAATCATTTAACGTTGTCGGCTATGATTTTTAAGAAGTCAAATCTGATTAAGAACGATAATCATTGCGTTATACACCGTTTATTGTGTTTGTTTAAAGTCCTCGCTATATTCATTATAATAAAACAGTACAGTTACTCGATATAATTATAATCTGTTCCAACACAAACACAAAACAACAAGAGCGCCTTTTAATAAATAGAAATTGAATTGCGGGCGCTTTATTTCCGACTGTCTCGAGTACTAAGTAAGTTCAGTCTAAATCGCAACCTGGCAAGAACGACCGGAGCCGGCAGCGTTATTCCATTTAACCAAAATACATTAGGCAATAGTTAGCCATTAGAACGTTATTATTTGACCAAGCGAAGGTAGCGTGCTGGACGGCCGTTTCGCCCACTGAAATTTACACTGGCAGATACGTACCGGGATACCAGACGCTCCAATATTAAAACGTTTGCAGCTTTTGTGCAGGATACCGAAACCGTTTAGAAACCTCCGACACTGGCGGCGAAGATAAAAGTTTATGAGTTATACATAAAACGATTTTCAAATCATATTTATGTGAGTCGTCCGAACATCTGCAATGGCTAGTTCGCGGGGAAATTGAAACCGTTAAGTGCATAACGCTTTCACGAACAATTTAAGTTTGTATTGTGCTCAGGACACGAACGATGTGCTTTTTGCGACGGTCAACAGAACCGACCAACTTTATTGTTGTGTTTTGTATGGTCGCTTTCAGTATCTTTAGTGGGTTTATAGTTTTACAAGTATTTGTAAAGTTTCTACAATACATGTCCGAATGATTCTATTTTTATGAAACATACTACTGAATTTGGTTAACGTTAAAAATTTACTAAATAACCTGTGGTATTTTAAAATTACAAATATGTAAAATACAATGATAGCCTGGTGGTTTGAAAGTCGGTGTCCTGCAAGGGAGACTCGAGTATGGTTGCTGCACAAACCAAAAGAGTTTTAAATTATGTGCATGTTACGAGTTATTTATCATGTGCTTCGGCGACAAAAAACATCGTGAGGAATTCTGTATTCTTGAGGGTTCTCCGTAATGTTTTCAAACTATAGTTGAAGCCTCAAGTCCAGCAGAAGCAAAATTATAGTAATAAACGAATAATTATATTTTAATAGAATGGGTTTTAAAAAGACAAATTGCAAGCAACACTGATTTAGTTTTCAGGCGTATTTTTACGACCGCGTAGACCAGTTGACGCTGCCTGCAAAGGGAGGGGCGCAAGGTTTGACTCCCGATTTATATATGTCCATGCCACCTGCAGCATAGGGAATCCTAGTCCTGGTATTGGTAGTCCTTGGAATAAAAGAGGCATCACCAACGCAATACATTAAAGACACCCCTACGTTACTTTGTTTCATAATCGGTTCGTTCTTTTAAAAATTATTCATCAATGTGAATTCAAGCACTGTTTCGAAGGCGTGAATCCGTGAAAGCTTCCTAATTCTTATATGAATACGTTTAAATCTAAGTCCCGAGTAAGAGCGACAAGAGACGAGTTATCTTACCCACAGTGTGGCTAAGTCAGCGAAACTTGAGTGTAATTTAATTTGCATTGGGCTTAAAGTAAAAGCGATAGCGGCGAAAGGAGCGGCAGTGACTTTTAACAGAATATTTTCTTAGTATGGTAAATACAAATTTATTTTACGTATTGTACCGGAAAAATGAGTATTTAATTTCTTTGATAACATGTATTGTAATGTAATGTAATGTAATTGTAATGTAAATGTAATGTACTGGTTAGATGGTTAGAAACAGAAAAGTTATGTCATCTTCATCTTCTGTATTGAAATGCTTCATGCTACTACAAATTTGATAACCATCAAATCACTTTTGACGTTAATCGGTTGTTGGCGTGTTTAGATTGGATTGTTAAAGGTTACCAGGTAATAAAGAGTTGATGCTTCTACGATATACCTACATAGGAGGATATACCAATGGTCCTAAAGAACCTGAAATTCTTCGATATTCTACATGTCTACGAAGCACCATTCCATCATAATCACGAGTGGACCATTTACTTCGGCCTGTCATATTTATTTTTAAATAAATTAATTGTATGGATGAAAGATACCAAACGAGATAAATGTATGACTAAAATATTTTAACATAACATTCCTAACGTATTGTTTTCTGTAATTAATAGATCTGTAATATTGTAGATTATACTTTATAATTTGAGTGGGAGAGTAATATATGTCTAGCGAGAAAGAACTTTGGCGATATATTTAAGTTATAGTTTTATGTATGATTGATAGTCGTATGAAGTAGTCTATTTAATAAAGGACTAAATCGACTTGTCGAGCAGACAAACACACACGTGTACATATATAATATACACACATACCTATTACAGCAGCTTCTTTGCATCTTAATTGTTACTTATGATTTTTAATGGTAATGTTCTTAGGGATTAGAAACATTTTGAAATTTATAAGCGGTAACGAAATTATAATTCTAAAAAATCCCTGAATAAACTGAGACTATTCTTTACACATTTATAACTAGAATTCATCATAGAGATATGAATAATTTCGGTTTTTATTTACATGTAATTTGGTGTTACATATAAGCAACTTGTTACTCGTTAGTGACGACTCCCTATAAATCATACAAATGTTGTTAATATATTGTTGATATACTCTACTGTACTGTGTGTATATACTGACTTAAAATCTTTTATATTTGTTAAGAAATTACACAACCACAAACAAACGCTGCAAGCGACTATGGTATATTTCAATGTATGTCAAAAAAAATGTTCTCATTGGTCGCAATTTATTTTTACAAGTTAAGCACAATCTCAAGCGACTGCTATTGCTAGCTTTATAGCTGCACTAGTTCCAGAGGATGATTCAACTGAGTGCCATAGCGAATTTCATATCATTCTTGTGGATTTGCTACGGTAGAATTTAATCTTAATCTAGCTATAAGAAAACCAGATTGCAACTAAAGTACATAGTATTTTTTTCTATGAGTTTTTTAACTAAGTAATACTAAATATTTCAACGTTATATGTTGCCTAGCGACTCGTCACGACTTCGTTCGTGTTGAACAGTTAGAGGATACTAATAGCCGTAATACCCGTATACTACCCGTAATAATGTAAAGTGTGCCCTACAAATGGTAAAATAATTTGTCAAATATGTGCCACATACATACATATCGTACATAAACTTAAAAAATTGGCATTAACTTTTTATAATATTATGATCTCTTTTTATACCATGAGGAATATTATATCTTTCATAGAAATATTATCAATAATCCGTCATAAAATTACGTGTATTTATTTCTAATACTGATAACTGAATAAACATTTCTAAAATTATATTGTAATTAAAGAATGTTATTTGCGAAATAAAATAACATATCTCCGGAGAACATTTTTCAAGTATTTAATTGGATATGCGCTTTTATACCTATTATTTACAAAAAAATATATATATATAAAGTATTTGTTTTCATCGGCATAATAATAATGAATAATATAGAAATACTTACTACCAACGAGCACATGGAACAAAACTTTTTCAATCAACTTTAACCACGCATCTAATACTATTGTTTTTCGTTATCAAACCAAAAGTGCCTATTGTTTATAATAATGATACGGTTAAATGAATTAAAGTGTATGCTGAATAGAGTTTGCGTTGTGTTTAAGGCACAAGCGCTTCACTACGGTACTCCGTCGCGCTTCGTATGTCAAAGTCTTCCATTGCAACTAAAACGTTTCTTAGAATGCATTAATCATACTATTTTAACTTCCTCCACTTACTAGACAACATTTACATTTAAAATGGCAGCAATTTTAGATAACTTACCTACCTTCCTAACAACAGTGGTTCAGTCAAATCGATGACAGTTTTCTATTTATTCAAGGTTAACGAACAAAACTGCATTAAGAACTCAGATTACTTGAAAACATTATTATTTTAGAATTCGAATGAATGGTCGGTAATGAAAATCGAAATGAAAGGGCACGTTTAAGAGTGGTTCTTAGATGTTATTACTAAATAATGGTTGGTAAACTTTGGACACATAATGAAACAATTTGTCATAGTTGATCACTAATCTTTCTACCAATTACTTTGCCGCAGAACAATAAGTGTATAATACGTACTGTACTGTGTAGAAACCTCTGATCGAATTAAATTTGGTCAGTATAAAATGATTTACACCATAATAAAATAATTAATTTTAAACCTAATTATTTAATCACATTACTAAAAAGCTGATAACAGTAGCTGTTCAAAAATTTCAAAATTTAATTTAAACCACATACAACATAAATTTTGTCGTGGTAAATTACAATTTTTTTATTTCGATTTTCCAGAATTTGAATTTATACCAGGTATTTAAGCATGCAAGCACAAATAAAAAGTAACCACATACTCGCTTGTTACACCTTGATAAGGCGTCTACTTAATTAAAACAAACGTTGAGACAAAATAAGTGGGTACTTAAGTTGGCAGTCAAAGAGCACAATCATACTAATATTAAGCGTAAAGAACCATCGTTGCAAATGAGACGCTCGTTTAATTTTCTAGAAATCGCCTCGACTCGAACTTCGTTTTAATTCGACAAGAGAAGCCAGCAATCAAAAGAACTAACGGCGGCTCCAACGAGCCATTTCCATACGCGAGAGGGGCTTTGCAAACGACGCGGTATTAGTTCTCAACTGATTACATTCCACGCTCGCACGAAGAACTCGCAATGGAGTAGCGACGAATAAACTTCATTACACCGAGTTAAACATGGGGAATTATATTCAGGAATTATCTTCGAATGACACACCTAACACTCACGACCGTGCTCGCCTGTAGACTCCAACGTCGTTATATACTGAATACTGAATATCAACATTTGAATGTAACACCTGCTTTGTCGACAAATATTTACATTCCATAGTATAACCACGCACCTTCAAATTTCTTTGAATTCTATGCAAGAGGATTCTGGTATGGGCTGATAAAGTACGGACCTTTGTGAAGTGTAAATAGTAGCCGATTCAGGCCTTCAAAAGACGAGATCTAAATCAGTCTTTGTCTCGTATTAAGCGCTATTCTTTTGAGAAATTTTCCATCTGTGCTAAAGCTGAAACGTGAAATATATTGAATGTTGAAATCTTTCAACCTCTCTATCCTATGCGGATTTTAAAAAGGTATTCTGAAGCTCTTTGGGTACTATTTTTAAATTATCCTACATCCCGGTTGCTGGAATACGACCTTCACATTTTTCTATGGAAATACGAGCTTTAACCCTGAAATCGGTATTATATTTTATCTTTGCACTTTTACTGCTGATTTAATTTAAGCTGATTAAGCTGTTAGTGCCGTGATTTATTGAAACTATTGATTTGCGGTATTTATGATACTTCAAAACGATCAGTAGGTAGTGCTACTTTTTATTTTAAATATTGTATCCAGCACTAAAAGTATTAAAGTATAAAGTCAGAGATTACAAAAGAGAATTTTGAAATTTCCTCATAGATTTACATTGACTGCTCTACCTGTAAGTGATCTACATTATTTTGCACAAGTAGCAGCTATAATATTATACGCTTACCTCCTACTTCGAAATATAGGTACAAATGTATTATATTAGTTACATGAATTATTACAATTGTATTACAAAAACATACCTACTATTGTTTAACTTTAAGCCATTCACAATCCTGCGTGGATACTTACGTAAATGTTGTTTGTCGCACAGTTATATCTACTGAGGCAAAATAAGTTTTAATTAATGGATTAGTACTAAGAGAGATGCGTAGCGATTGGGGATAGCGTTCCGTTACAAACATGTCAGGTGGTGGCGCCATAGGCATGTATTCTGCCAAAGTGGAAAATTTATTGGCTGTCGTAAACAAAGCCTTTGTCCTTTACAGCATTAATCGACTTAGATGCGGTGTTAATACTTTTAGTAAGTACTAAATTAAATTATTCATTCGTTTAAATATAGTTCAATGCAAATTTTTAAAAGTTAGTTTTAACTAGATTTTTATTATATATTTAATGGAATGGCCCGCGATAAAATTATTTTTTATTGTATAAGTTATCGTCGGAACCATGAATTTACTTAATATAAAATGTAACGTTTTTGGTCTCTTTGGTACAGAAACTCGAGTCTATCCGTGGACTCGTTTCATTACATTAGTAAATATTAGAAATCCGTGAAGCATTACTATTAAGACAATAGAACTGCAATACGATGAAAAAGTATTAGCATGACAGCCACAACAGTTATTCAATGACAAAAACTACTAGCAATTAATTTTATCAGGCATTTCGTAATAATATCCTTTTAGGTGTTGGTTTTTTCAAAGATCGCAGCGCAGTAATATGAAGTAGCTTCTGTCTTAGACGTCGGGTTGATTTGCCTTAAAGTTGGTTTATTTTCATTATATAAATGCCATATTTTGTGTAGGTATGCCATAATCTGTGGCTTCCACGTATTGTTATAACAGACAGATATTCACACAGAAACATTCTAAGCCAGAACCAATGGCACCAAACCTTATGAAATAAAATGAAAATGAAATGAAATAATATTTATTCGAAGTTGGTTTTTTACAAACACTTTTCGAACGTCAAACTATGCCATCGCTTCAACAAATTTAATTTTGTAGAATTATACCTACATGAGATGTTGACCGAGTATGTAGGATAAAATATCTAAATATTTTGACGACAGATTAGCTTAAAACTTAACGAAATCCAGTAGCCATCATCAAACCTATGATCCTTTTAAGGCCAAGTCTACTAAATCTATATATGCAGCTACAGATTTAAACCCATCGTGTAGTAGTAGTAAGAGGCAGCTTCCGGTAACCCTTGACGTGGATACCACAAGGAACACCGGATATTATAATATCAGTTACATTTTCTTTTCGGATTACGAGTAGATTATATTTTTAAATATCAGCATATTTCTGTTTTAAAAGTGCATACAGATCGCGTTGGATCTATTCGTGTAAATTTAAATGTAACATTACGTATTCACTTCTTAAACATTTATTAAAGTCTTCCATAATATTGGAAAACGATATTTTGACTTGCGATAACCTAAGCCACGAACAGTGGGTTAATGTCGAAAGGTAATAGCCAGATATAAATCACAGTCGATCGATGAGTTAGTCGGAGCACAAAAGCGTAAGAAAAACAATTTGCCGACATAACTAATAACAGGAAGTCACCTCGTTACTCACAAGTGAATGGTACGTCGACAATCTCGCGAGCGCGCCCTCCACTTCTTGACTTAATGAATGAGAATAATTTTGCCAAAATACTTCGGAGAGACGGGACACACGCTCCGGGAATTTTTCAATTTGAAACTGACATAATGTAATAAGAGTTACACCGTGGATGCCGACGCTGCGTAATTAATAACCTGTGAAATATTACCTGTTACAATGAATTTAGACGATAAAAGTTGAGTGATAAATTTAAATAACAAGGGAGTACGTTTCGAGTCCCCGAAATACTTGGGAATAGTTTCGGTAGTCCGGGTGATAAGTGGATGGTGGGTGTCAAGACCGGGCGCTTCGCGCGAATTGTAAGTTTGTACTCGCGTATCTAATGAACGCGTGAACGCGGAATAACTTTGCGAAGGCTTGAATAATGTATGATAACGAGATGTTTTTCTTCAACGAATCTCATTAACCCACTTTCTGATTATGTCAATAAAAAGTTTCACAAGTTTATATTCTTAGCAGATGAAATCTTTTATATGTATCTTAAATTAGGTTACAGATAACTTTTAGCGCAAATCCGTTAAAGTTAAACGTGAATAATACTGAATATTTTTAGTGTTAGATATGCGTTTAGATTACAGAATACTACTTCTCCTACGCCTGGACGCTCAGACACTGACGAGTAATTCAGTTTATAACTTCACTTACCCGATAGATCAGTTCATTGCTCGCTATATAAGATTCCGAGGATATATTTTAAGGTATAACGATTTGCTTTTACAAATACGCATGAGTTCAACATTTCATTAACCAATTAAAGTCACCGAAGGATTATACTGGTTAATGATTTACTTAGATATTTATTACTCTGGATACTTCTACATCTGTAAGCATTATTAATATTTTGTCCCCTTGTCTTACCTCAATCTATAAGTCGCAGGTTTGATTACCAGCCAGGGCAGACATTTACATGAAAAATAAAGTTTTGTTCCGTTGTCACCCACAATAAAAAAAATATTAATACACAGCTCGTAAATATTATTTAATACACAGCCTTTATTTATTCAAATAAAATTTAATGGGTTAAAAATTTAGTAATATGTATAAAAATAGTACTGATATAGATTGTGTTTGGCAGTCAATTCATGAGCAGATCACAGATCCACAAGCTTTGTTGTTAGAGTTCAAACTCTCGACATCATCAAGAAGGAGGAATCGCATTCCGGAATCTTGATGTATTTACTTATTGTTGACAACCCTACGTACCAAGCTGAAGTACTGTCTTTGGATCATCAGAATTAAGAAAATCAAATAATTTAGATGTCAGGAAAATTCTTTGATAGATTCTTATATTAACATACAAACTTTATTAATAAAGAAACTTGTTTATTAAATTTACAACGTAGCAATATTTTTTGAAAACGTGTAAATAAACTTTAATCCCTAAATCTAATCTAGGCAACCCCTAAATCTATTAAAGGTCTATGGGCAACAAAATGTCAACGAGGGTGAGGCCGTCGTAAATATCAAGGAAGATTGAGTAAAAAAGGCCCTGGAACATACATCGATTTACCTAAAATTTTATAAAGTATTAATAAATATAACTATGGTAACCTAAAACACACTTAGTAGTTGAGTTAATATCACATAAGTAATTTAGAAATGATTACTAAAATATTCAGAAGTAAATCCAAAAATATTTCTAACTTTGAAAGTGTTGGAGCATAGGATACGTCGGTAGTTAGAATGGTCTTCGCTTTACCGTTAATAACAAATAATCATTGATTGTATCCGTGGTATGTTGGGCACGTTTACCCGATCCTTCATCATCTTTACAACCCATAACTATCCCATCTGGGGTCTGGGGTTAGGGTTGTAGTCTACCTCACGCTGGCCATGGGCGGGTTGGCAGACTTCACACACCTTTAAGAATGTTATGGAGAACTCTCAGATGTACTGATTTCCTGATGATGTTTTCCTTCACCAACTCAAGTGATAATTAATTTGTAATATGCATATAGTTTTAAAAATTAAAAGTGCGTTGCCGGAATCGAACTCGACTCCTCCGTGTGGAACACTGATTTTCAAATACGATCGATAACATTACACGGGTTAAATATACCAGACGAAAGTCTCGTCACACGATATCATCATCTCATTTAAATATGACCACTAACAATTATTCCAAAGATACAGTATCTACTGTAATAATTATGTTAACATTAATATTACAATTAAAATTTGCTTTTAACCTCATATCATAAAGTAATATCACAAAGCGAGTGCCCAGCTAGTTTTGAATTTCAAATATAACATCAATTAACAAAAATACCCGCATATCCATACACAATTTAATTCTAGAAAGCTGACCACAATACGTGTCTAATTTCAATTACACAAAACGATAAACTAAAAGTCATTGAATTTCGTTACGGTTTATTCATATCATGTAGGTATTATTTGTAGACCCTGAATTTGTACTGATGGTCTATGTGGTTATGATTTTTATGCATGAAGCAAACTATAAGATGGGTCATCTGGCATGTGATTATGGTGTGGACATTGGCAATACAAAGAGCCCTGTTAATTGATTAATATGTCATACAGGACACAAACACACACGTTTCACAAACAATTTATTGCCGTTATATTTCAGTCACAAGTTACGAAAAAATTTAACTGTATTTTCCTCAATCTAACACACAAACGATTTTAACTGTGAATTATATTAAGATGACTAGTTACATACATAGGATGTTATGAATTTAGGGAGGTACCCAACTGAACAAGAATTATTATCGATACTTTGTTTATGGATTTTTCTCGGCTCATAAATTAATCGGGTGATATTAGATTATCATTCCAGGTAGTAAAACACAAAACTAACTTTTCTTTCTCGCTTTCCTGCTATAGATATAGTGGATATTTGTCTCGCTCATACCAGGGTTTCTACACGCAACGTTTGTCAAAATAATTTGTTACGCCAATAAATCTCAACAAAAACAATAAGCACAAATAATAAATAGTAATTATTTTTAACTGTTTTTTTAATAAAATTATTATCAATGTACTGTTAGAGCACGTATAATAAATACACCACTGACCAACACTACACTCTTATTGTATCTATAACAATTA
>DWPT01006135.1:0-11683 GCA_018251895.1 Agathymus mariae mariae
GTCGGAGTACGCCTCTAGTCTATATAAGAACAGGTAAAGGCCAAAACAGTTCAGTACATGTTTCTTCTCTCCTTGTCAAACATTTTATTTTTGTTCGGTAAATAAGTTTTAGTATTATCAATAAAGCATTTTGGTAACAAAGTGTGATTACGCGCATGGTCTAATTTCGAACATTAGTTAATAGATATAATACGTAAAAGAAAACACACCAATTAAACGATGGCCATATAACCTTTTCTATTTTGTTTTCTTTCAGTATTAAGTGCAACACGCTCGGCCTCATTAAACCTACTAAATAGGCGACGGTACCTTATTTTCAAATACCTGCATTTTTATTTTTCTTTATACCTACCAGCAGCCCGTCCCGACTTCGTACTAAATCAACGATTAATTACACACACACACACATATACAATAAATATACAGGCTATTTAAAATGGTAAAAGGATATTTCAAATAGGTGCCACACCTCCGGAGAACACTGTCCGCATATACACAAACTCACAAAATTGGCACTCTCTCTGTATAATATATATTAATTGTTACAACAGCGTAAATAAAAATATAGTCAACGGAAGAGCAGAGACTCCTAACACAGGAAATTTGTGCTTAAAAGGAGACTGGCCACTTGTTAATGTCATACTAAACTGTGAACCAAAAAGAAATTATTATTATTATTATTATATCAGTAAAGATTATTGCCAACACAAAATATATATGTTTCAGTTCTAATAGTAGTATTGCTAGCAAACGTAATCGTCAGAGAAAAATCATGTCTAAAGTTGGTCAACTACTCTGGAGGATTTGCTATGATCATATCTTCGGTATAAATAATTCACTCTCCCACTTATGGTACAAAAGTAAAAAGTGCATCAGCATAAGAACATAGAAAAGAAAGAAAAATTGAATGTGTGCGCGCTTGTGTGTATACTTCAAGTTCTTGTTTTGTGTCCAACATAGCTGCGACGAACATTTCCCGCTTGTTAAAATTCTGACAGTCAAAGACACCGTGACGCCAAATGAAAACGTTTTTATTTAAACATGTCACTCCGCAAATATTAGCTTCTCGGCTCTTCAAAGAGGGTGAATGGGGTGTGAAAAGGTGTCAATGGGCATTTGAACGCGTACATTAGAAATTGCAACAAACGTACCTGACGCGGCCGTCGCGCCGACAAAGCTCACCAAACAAAAATTCGCCACATCAATCGGTGGCCGATCGAGACAACTGTGTTATTGCGGTGTCCATCAATTTGAAACACTCATAGCCATGTCTTGTTTCAGTATTTGATTGTAGGTTGGGAAATGTAACCAGCAGCCATGCTGAAATAGATACTTGAATGACGTAATTGTACCTATATGGAGAATAACTATATCGATTAAAAATACGTCATTGCAATTATTTTATTTTGATCGTTGAAAGCAACATCTTCTGCTCGTGTTGTGATCACGCGCCGAGTGTTTTCTGTTGGAGGTCTGTACGGCTCGGCTCTGTACGACGCGGCTGAACACGATATTGCTGAATCATCGAGGCAAGGCATTTAACGTTAGTTGCTTTAGCAATATTGAATATATTAGCTGTTTAAACAAATTTTAACTTTGAATAATATATACCAGCCAAAGACTATTATAACAAGTGTCTCTGTCCAGCAAATCTACAATTTCATTATTTCACATGAAGTTTGGATACTCTACATAATGTATTACACTAAGCAATCGGACGTTTATTGCTGGTCCAGCGCTTTGTAAGTTCAGAAGGGGCGGGGACTGACCGCCGCGTCACAATCATCAAAAGGGCCGCGAAGTCGCGATCTCAAAGGGCCTGTCGGCGCCTTTGCTGCATTCATGTACTTGTTCGGTGGTTGACAAGAATGTTTGTTGTGTGATTTCCACGGTATCATGTTTGTTTGTATAACTCGGGTTGTTTAAAATAATGTCTAGTTATAATAAAATTGGATTAATTCTATTATAATATCAATCTAAAATTATATCCAAATATATCCATAGACTTTTACAGGGGCACCAAAAGATACATTCGTTGTATTCGGTTTCTTTGATATTGTCAATACATACTCATAAATGTTGAACGCTCCTAACCATTGGCGTCTCTGGCCCATGTGGCGTCGCGCCCCCTCAGACTGCTACGCCCGTGTGCAACGCATACCCCGCACCATAGGTAAAGCCGCCTCTGCCTGTATACACCCTGGCTTCCAGAAAATTTTTGAAGGATCTATGTTTCTGAGCTTATTTCAACCATAAAAAAAACAAACAAAAATAATCTCTTTAGCCCTTTCATACGATAAATTAACCTCATTTTATATCATTTAATTATATTTAATGTAATTTAATTAAAAAGGTCAATACTTCTAAATCTTCAATAATTTTCTTCTTCACTCTCTCTCAGCTAAAAATATGTAAGCACTGACAAGAAAATAACTTGGAAATTAATTTGATTGACTTGAATAGTGTATGTATAACGTACAGTGGCCGTACGACGTACGAAACAACGCTTCCAAATGCCGACAATGAATAGCCACAGTATTGTTGAAACTTCCCGCAAAACTAATCTTCTAAGTGTTCAGCGACCAAAGGACTTGATACTAGACAATTATAATGAAGTCCAAACTAAGTTTGCTGCAGGGATGTTAGGGATCTAGGATAATAGGGAAACTATCGGATATCTGAAATAAAAACATATTCGAAACATTAACCTTAACCGAATCCGATAAAGAAGTTTCAAATATATTCCAATAGGAGCAGAGTCTAAATTGAACACGTTATGACAGGTTTTCGCTGTCTGCGCAAATACACTTATTATTATAGTATTTAATTTTTAGTTTTTTTCTATAATTATGATACTAAATAATATCTAGAAAGAAAGACAAACTGTTACCTTGTAAAATATATAATATATTTTTAAAGGTCCCAAATCATCTAAAATGTGCAACCGAAATTATCAGAAAAAATCGGAAAATCGAAATAATTTAGTAAACGCACCAATAACCGAAACCGGTTAAATATTATTCATATACCAGTATCCGTATCCAGATCCAAAATTTCATATCCATAACATCTCTAGTTTGCTGAATTAAGAAAGTAGATACATTGTAGTTAATTACCACCACAGTGGTAATTTCGATTGACTTTGTGAGCACATCGGTAATTTGAAATTAATTGAACCCTTATTAAGAATATTTTAGAATAAACTAGAGCGATTTGTATTCGAATAAATGGTGGAGTCTAATCTTAGCAATAGAGTTTAGAATTAATATTCATAGGTCTGTTATCCGTCAATATATTATGTCCTGGGAAATACGTGTAGTTATATCTCATGCTGTTTGATAAGAAATGGATGTTTGGAAACGTCGTTACAAAAGTAGTTTTTTTTCCATAAGTATATTTTTAATTTAAATAATTTTAAAAACCTTTTTGATTATTCAAAGAAAAAAAAGAATAAACAAGTGGGGAATAACAAATATGTTTTGGTGTGGTTTGTTAATTTATGTAAATAATTGCCATAATATCGATATTGTAAATCTTATTAAATTATTGTGCGTGCGCATACATTGAAACTTAATTTAAATGTAGTTAAATTCACATATAAGTATATTTTGTATTAGATACGAAACGGTTGCACACGCGGGGGTATGCGTGCACTAAGGTTCCCTGTGTTGTTGGTAGCGTGGACATATACAAATATGGCATAACAATCACCCTTGACTCGAGAGCAAACATTTATCTGTCACATAAATGTCGATTCCGGCTAGGAATCGAATCCGGGTATTCGCCCTCGACAGGCAGGATCACTAGCAACCAGGCTACGAGTTTGTCAAGTAATAAAAATCAAGATATTATTTTATATATTTATTATGATTAAAATAACAATAATAATAACCATTGGTCAGGAAATTTGACTAATGGTTATGGTTAAATTAAAAACAATGTGAGTACGAAACCGTCTGGGAAATACAGAATTATGTGAAAGCACATTGTGAATTATAATTGACATAGTTTGTTCTTTAATGATTTTTTGATCATTGCAACTTAAAATAACAATTATTAAAGATGCTTAATGAACACAATCTATATTAAAGGATTATGTATAAAGTTTCTATTACGATGATCGAGTATTGAGACTGGGTAAAAGTTACACGGCCGTATAATGTGAGAAACACATCGGGGCGTGGCGTGGAGTGTTTGCTAACTCCACACCTTGCCGGCGAGGACGTGCGACCGCGAATCGACCGTGCAGACACTACGGACAGACAGACGACAGTGACGGCTTTTGGGTCTGTTGTTGTTGTGCTTGCTTGCGTGAAAATTTCAAATTGTAATTGAATTTTGTCCCCTCCGCAGTTTTTATAACTAGACAATTTAATTTTATCCACAAATGCTTGGGAATGTAACTCAGAAACAAGAGTAATATCTAGTCAATCTTGCGATTATAACGGGGTTCATAGAAGTTGTAGAGTAAAGATTTTTCTTCGGGTGTTAACAGCGGAGTCCAGGTTAAAGACTGGATTGTATAATTGGTTAAATTAAATTTTTTACACACTTGAATTAAGATCGTGGTCTTACATGTAAATAGGTAACTTATTATCTCGGCTATTGGACATATGCAATACGAAGGGTGTCAACGACGCGTTACTGGAAAGGACGTGCCACTTGTAATGATGTAATGTAATGTAATGATGACGTAATGTAATTGATACTGTTTAAGAGTTTTAAATAACACACGAGAAAGTTACAAATTTTAATACTTAAGTAAATACTAATATGTATCTGTTGGCGCACCAGTACACCTATAAATACACCTTGTTCGCTAACCAAAGAGGAATTCTGTATGTGTATATACTAAATCAGGTCAGACTTACCTTCAGACGGGCGGTATGAAGATCCGTCGTCTTTCTTCACGCGACTTACTTTCAGATGGTTTTTCCAGCTGGTTGGTTCGTCCAAGCGTTATGGCGCGGTCAATTAGCGGTATGAAAAGACTATCCACGACAGTGGTACAACAGCAGCTCGGATGGCCCAACGAGCATGCGATTTTAATGTGTTTAAATGGGTTCTTGGTTGACTGGCTCAGGATTCATCCACCAGCCTTTGGAAGTCCATTGTTGGACAAAGAGCCACCGTAACTTGCACTCACTACATCCCGTAACTAGCACAGATTAGGCGTTAAGTCGACCGTCGGTAGAAGCTTATATTCAGGTTAACAAAGATACAATACAATTAAACAAATAATTTATTTTTAAATTATTAAAAATGTTTAAAATACATTGAATAAATCTTTCGTTATACAGATTAACTTCGACAAAATAAACATTGATTAAAATTCGATTGCTTATCACCTGATTTTGTTTCAAAGTATGACAGTGGAACTGCGATACGCCTTCCGTAACGTAAAAACCGATGATCGATCACAATGTTTATACGACTCCGTCTAATACGTAAAAAGCATCGTTGACACATTGAGATGGATAAGCCAACCCTACACATTTAACCCTACATTGCCCCTAAGATGTTCTCGAACGTCCGCAAATTCTACCAAATCGCCAGAATTAAGAGTTAGAATAACTTGTGATGATGATAATTGTTATAACCAATAAGGATAGCGGAATATTATCTAAATTGGGACTCGGGGACAGAAACGTCTTTTGCGTCTTAGAGCAACAAACATATTAAGACTACTGCAACATTTAATTAAGCGAAACTTAAGTTTACAAATGTTTAACTGTTTATAATAATCCAGCACATTTCAGCAAGGGGGAGTTGGATAAATAATAATATCTCGGCACATCCATGGGGTACCGTCCCCAGTCGACGGCCCCTCCCCGGCGACCCCATCGCTCGACCAGTTGCGGTTGCTTTTTAGATTCAATTAAATGGCTGCCGTTTACATGTTCAGTGTTATTTTTATGTAAATGGTTTCCGCTTCTCTTTCTAGTTTTAGCCTTTTAATTCAACATTGCAGTTTGCTCTTTTATTTATTTGTCTTAAGGAGTTACTCACGCTGCTTATGTTCCCAGCGAAAAATCTTATGAAACGTTTATAATACACGTAGAAAGGACCAAAAAAGGGTAAATAATTGTTATTATTACATGTCCCTACTATCAAACCTCCCTCGCTTCGCTTCGGAAAAACTACGCCTTACACTTAGAAATAGCACCTGCGTTGTTGTAGGACTGTGTTTTTCTCGTTCTCTGAATTGGAAATACACATATTTGTTAATGATTTTTTATTTATGAACAAATTGAAATGAGACGAACTGTGAATATTAAGTGACGCTTACGCACAGACAAATAGACAAAATTTCTAACAACTATTGCTTTAAGTTCTATTGCGTTAATACAGGCCCCTGATAATATTTTTTCTCATATATATTTTAATGTACAGAAAGCGATCAGTTAGATTTTTATTATATGTATAGATTAATGAGGCTAAAGCTTACACATCTACGGTTGTGCAGAAAGAATATCTGTACATCGTTATTGAAGAAAAAAAAATGATTTCCTTATTCAAAACGTTCGTTAACCAATTAAATGTATGCGTTTTGGTCGTTTTCTTGTCTACATGAGCTTATTAGAGGGTATTAGAGCGTTATGGTGAATCGTGAATCACTGGTGGATGGTGGATGGTGATGAAGTGTAACGGGTGCTAGTGATGATTATGAATGTACAAAAATATTTATATTAAGTCAAAAAAGTATTATTCATAAGACTCTATTTCGTAGCACAAATCGATAGCTTTCTATGTTCAAACACGAACTACTTTGTTATAATTTTATAGCACTTTTTGCAGATTTACAAACACTACTACGAGGTGACCTACGAGTCAGACTATCCTGTCTCTTGTATCCATCGTAATTAAACTCCCGCGGCGTCACCAAGTCTGCGCGCGCGTCAATGGTTCACCCCGCTAACAATGAAGTGTCAGCCATTTTGAATTTATGGTGTATTTTGTCTTTGTGGCTACTTACGAACAGTTTCGATTGTGGCCAAATACGACACGGACCACACAGTGTTCACGCAAAATGTTATATACAGTATGTTCGGTTTAGAGTTCACTGTTTTTTTTACTTGAATAGCGAAAAAATATTGAATGATAAGTGATTTCTGTTCTCCGTGGGCCGGATACTCATGCTCACCGACGAGTCGCCGGACACCGAAAAACTCTTCCACTTTCCAACTGGGGCTTTGACATTGTAAGACGTTGAAATATTTCATGAGTTTGTCTAGAAAGAGTAAGGTTGGTATTAATATAAGTGGGTAGGACCTGACGACCTCCATTAGGATGAAATGGGCATCAAGGCCTCGTCCGTTGTTCAGCAGAGTGTATCACTATTAGGGGAGGGTAGGATTTTGCCGGTGTGTCTGCTATTACCCTAAATAACAAATCGAAAAATTGAGATCAGAAAGTAATTTTATAATACAGAAATTAAATGTGTTTAATAACCATAGAGAGTTCATTTGAAACACTTCGTGCATTATCTTAGTATAACATCTCATGTTTTCCTTTTTATGTTTATGGACGAACGATCCATTTTAAGCAGCTCTCTTCTAATGTAGAATCGCTAAAAGCAACTTTATGTCAGGTGAAATTCCTAAATTCGTATTTTTATCAAATATTCATAATAACTTTTAATATATTTTATATACAACTTTGATTATCAATAAATTGTTCACCTGTTACTTGCATAACTTTACTTCAAAGCCATTTCGAATTTTATCATAGCTATGAACTATTATTTCGACATTACAAAAATATTGTAAACTCAAATATTCAAGTTCAAACGTTACGCTATGACTGACAACTATACACTAAATATACCAAATAATTACACAAAGGTTAATTATACAACAACATCCTGTATAACACACCTACTACATCTCAGTGGCCCATTCACTCAACTATCTCGTTCACGACAAGCGTAGTAATTGAAAGCATAATACGTCACACCCAAAAAACTTCCATAACTAATCCACGTATATAGATGTCACGCTAAAATACTCTTCGAATTACACCAAAAGCTTTATGCGAAAGATTTATATGAATTTCATAAAGAAATTAAGTCCGCAAAATGGACTAAAATTCTTTGTCGTTATTGACAATTGTAAAGGAATCTGTGAGATTTATGAATGGACTGTAGTTACGATTGTGATATGATGGATTTTTAATTTTTATGCTTGTCTTTAAACACTTATCTACATTTTATATCTGGTTATAACATTAATAAAACATAAATTCCATGTTCAAGATAGGTATAACGAATGACGACACAGATCAAAAGTCTTCGTACTTTTATGAACTGCCAGTTAGTGAATAGTAAGTACGAAGTACTTTTAATTAACATTGGTTAACAAATTGTTTCAATGAGGTTTAATTTCAGTTGCAGTCTCGTTCACTTTGCGTATGTTTTTCCTATTCAAATTCGTAATATATTTTTAAAGTGACTCGCGGAGAGTTGAGCATAAATTTGACGTTATGTAATTTTGATGGTACCTAATGCAATAATATACTACCATAAAGCTCATCTGATCTTTGAGCTAGATCCTATCATAGTAATTTTGCTCTAACTTGTTGGATTGGTAAAGACTAACCCAATTTGTAAAGACAAGTAATATTACTCCAAGTGGCGATGAAGGCCTCATTATGAGCATTGCTAACAACCGTGTGTTGGGCAAAGCAAATATTTTTTGGAGTTCATACTCCTTAAGAATTGATTCATACATAAGGCCCCTGGTGTGGAAACTTTATAAAAAAAAAATTTGTTTAAAACATGTAACGTATTTCTGCTCACCAACCTTGCGCACCTTTTACGTCATGTAAATGTCATGTATGTGTATACTTATACAACTCGTAAATACGCTGTATAATATGTATGTATATGTATAAATATATACAATACTGTGCAACGTCTATATATTTTATATGTATTACTGAAAAACATTTGTACTTAACGAGTAAACTCCAGTCGTGCGTTGGAACTGAGACATATACTTTTTACTTATTGTTTCGATTCTCTTTGGTATGGCACTGATACTTCTTGATAGTATAGTCTATCCAACTGCGTAATCTATACAATGACATCGCAATTAGATCGATCATCTTCGACCGGAGACGAGGCGGGAGACATGAGAGCCCCAAATAAAGTGCTCTGACGAAGGAACTAAGAAACTGTGTCAGAATCTTGATGAATCGGTGCACTGTGACGGGAGTGAGGACCATAGACTAATAATGTTTTGATAAAATTGGATAACGGAGAATTCAAAGCAGAGAATAGGTTAACAAATTGTATTCAAACTTGCAAGTAAATAAGAATGTGTGTTTTTTGATAGACGGCTTTATACTGCAATTACCAAAGGGTAACAGATATCTATTAATTATTTTTTTGTTTTATCACTCCAACAGCAAAACACATGGTTCTTAGCATGTGGTTATGTACAAATATAACCATTTACAGCATATGTGCATAATCACAGGCGTGAACAATATTTATAGACAATGTTACTGCCTTAAACTAAATTAAATAAGCATGAAAACAAATAATATAGGTAAATAAAAGTAAATTCGGTATTATATTATATTACATCATTAATTGTTGAGGTGGCGAGATATTTTGGTTTTGAGATATTTTGTGGAGTGTGTGTTTAATTCCTTACATTGTCTCCTATATTGATTACCATAATCAGATTTTGTCATTTAGTTACGATAATATATTTAATTCATAATTACGATATTTCATAATTACCTTGTACCCATGTTAAAAATTTATTAAAATTTTATCTTCTATATTTTTACTATATTATAAGGGTAATTTCTCGTTCTCTCATGGAATTTATGGAAAATATATCAAGTATTTAAAGTTACACAATACATTCCACGGTGTTCGTTAAATCATAATACATTTTATTTTGTATCCTGTTTATATTTTCGTTCTTGTTATGGATGAAACTCAATATTGCGGCGTAATTTCACAAAGTGCTCGATGCCTCGGCTTCATCCCGACATTGGAAGTTCTGTAAAGTTTTAATTAAAGTACAAATTAAAGCAGTTACAAGCGAAGGGCTTCGTTTACAGCACAACAACTTATAAAATAAAAAATGATTGTTTCAATTAGTTATTTTATCAATGGTGCGCGCCAGACGACAAGCATAGAATGGCTTCTGTTCATATTAATGTTTAATGGATATTCGTTTATATTCGTAGGTATGAAATAAATGAATGAAATCGTTATTAAACACAACGGGCTGGGTGTTTTATAGACACAAAGAGAATGTTTTATATATCAGAAGTCACTAACAGATGCACAAATTGTAAACTCGACAAATAAAATATTATTTTTATTTGCTTTGGTAGTACCCATTAATATATAATTAGTATAATGTATAATAAATAAATAAATAAATAAATATATATATATATAAATAAATAAATATATAGTAACAGAAAAATATATTTTTTTTCCCGGTTAAATCATATGCTCTTCTGAAGTTGCCACCTACCCAGACATGATCAGAACCTTATCAGCATCAGAGTACCGTTGACATTAATCTGAGTCTTACAGCATCTAGCGTCTAAAAAGATAATTCTGGAATTCTTCGTCCGTTATTCAGCATGCGCCACGTGCAGGACAGTACGAATCAACGCTAGATGCAATTCGAGAAATACTGAGCAATTCAAAGTACTATCTTCCCGCAATGTAAATATTAACTTACACGAGTTTGTTTAGAGAACGCAGGCGATCGATCACGCGACACAAACTTTGACATATTCCGCCAGTGTCTCGTTTTGTACGACCTCGTCCAAAAGCATGAATGCGATGCAATCAAGAGCGTTCATTGTATTTGAATAATAGTCGCGAGGTTGTTTAGATTGATCGGAAGATCAATTTTGTGAGGCGACACTTTTTGGGGCTTCGCTTGCTTTTTTGGGATTATCCAGGAAATTGTTTTTTTTTTTTTGCATACATCGGGAATTGTTATATAAATTGGAATAAGGTTTGATTTTTATACTTTCATTAATAATTTTGGCCGTATTTTAAACCGCCCCGTCTGAAATACTGGCCTCCCATGCTGGCAGAACAGGGTGTCGTAAGAAGCGATAGAAACCGGCCCGCTTGGAGGTAGGGCTTCGTAAAAGGATTATATTAGTTAGCCGCCAAACGACTCGTGTTCCGCCTGGGAGTTTGAGAGACAATACTTTCTTCCTTTCTTATTATTTCTTATATACTAATGTCCATGGACGACGGTGACCACTTGCCATCAGATACCACGTCTACTCGTTTTTCGGGTATTTTAATAAAAATAATCTGTAGATTGTTTCACGAGATCCACATATGATATAACTATCAACTGAGGCTGCATCGCCACTTAGCTCTGGTGTGATAGTGGTCAAGCACTAACTTATAAAAGGTATAAAGAAATATATATATCGACGTTGGAAAGTAACCTTGTCATATGTCGAAAAAAACCACTACACCAGAGCAAAAAAAATTCATAACTTGTGAACTAGAAGATTTAGAAACGCTATTTTTGTAGCGATTGTATTTGTAAACTAAAACCTCTTTTTTAATGTCGATTGAATTGTGTTAAGATTAGTGTAATGGGTTTTATCACTAGGTAAAACAATTGGTTTGTCAATTATAAACGGCGTTTTAAAAGATAAATGTATCCGCTATCACTAG
>DWPT01006136.1:0-11682 GCA_018251895.1 Agathymus mariae mariae
CCCCCCCACCCACACGCGTATATATATATATATATATATCTGAATATAAAATGTATAGTTATTGATTTTTTTTTTCATGAAGTACGAAGTTTTATTTCATATAGATACTTGTTGACATGTCCAAGTAGCTTTTTAGCTTCTTGTAAATGCTTACAAAACGTTTACAGTTCTATTTTTATGTCAACACCTGACAAACGACCGATCGGGCCACGTGTGATGGTCAATGTCGTCCATGTACATTTTTAATACCAAAGTCACCATCCACGCATTGCATTCCGACACAATAATCGAAACACATAGGTAAAACATTTCATAATCAGTTCCGAACGAAGGTACCACCCTCCTCAGGAGAGACCTGTCAAATTAACAAGTTTGCCATACAAACACCCTGTTCGTGTTTAGGTAGAACCCCTTATATTTCTAATTTCTCAGAACGAACTTATCACAGGCACATTGGTCTTATGCTTAATTGATGTCGAAAAAAGAATAAAGTCTACGTAATGAAAGATATACGGTTTAAATGACAAGAAACATCCGTTACAAACATTTACACAGCAACTGGAATTAATCAGAAATAATTACGTCATGACACCGCGTGCCTAACAAGCATATGGATAGAAACAAAAGTGGTTTTAGTGGTCCCGATTGAAGATTGCGCTATAATTACGCAATATAACGCGACTTGATCGACGTGACGTGATTATAATAAGTTATAATAATTTTAACTTATTTTATTATTCGATTGCTTAAGCAGGCCTACTCATTGTATAAAACGATAAATATTGTACCTACCTATTCTACGTTTGCAGAAGTCATGATAGAAGGATGAAAAATCTTTATATTTAATATAAAAAATCTGATTTCATTTTTTCATTTTAGTATTTGGTATTTTGCATTTTTCTCGTAATCAGTTTCAGTATAGCTCAATAAAAATGTCCACTAGTAATTGTGACTGTCTGTGAGATTAGTGAATCACTATACTGTTCAGAATTACACATATTTTAAAGCAATAAACAACAATATATAATTCCAAGATTCCATGAATATGCGTTTGTTACGTGACTAGCAAACGGTGCGGTGTCCGATGACGCACGAGAAAGTTAAAGTTGAACAGACAGCTAAATGTATTGGGCGTACGTCATTTTTACAACACGATTACTCGGTACGTCACTATTGTGAAACAACAGTTTAGCGTGACGAAGAACGAGAATATTCTGTTCTACTAACGCCTCCGCACGACGAGCGGGTGGGTGACTATACGGTTTAATTAATATTATTAGAAATGGATTGAGTTGTATTCTAAGTTTTTTTTTTAATTTAATATGTGTTGTTTAGTGTGGTACCTCTAATGCTAACCTGTCAGGCCTTTCCATTCAGTCCTCATTTTTAATACATCTGTTGGAATTTTCTAGAAATTATTACGTTACGAGACGCGTGTCTCGCCTAAGCGTGTGCTTACAAAGAAGAGGGATAAAAAGAGAAGTGATATTAGCCATGAATATGAAGTTGATTGAGTTCGATTACTGTCCTTTATGTATAAAAATATATCCGAATAGAAAAATACTCGCAATTGCATCCGGAACAGTTGGTACTCCTTTTTATTAGGGATTTTATAATCTTTTATTTTTGCTCCACACTTTGAAATACTCGTTGGTAATCGCTGTATGTATGAATAAAAACCACATGTGTTAAAAAAACACTGGCAGTCGTTTTCGAGACTGACTCAGACTGATAATCATTTGAAATTTGAAAATTCGAAGACCATATTTTTTTTATTAAACGCTTACACACACATCCTCATAGGTGTGCATTAGGATCTCATGTGTCGTTGGTAGTATTCATTTACACAAATAGGACACCACAGATATATCCAAGACCCGAAACAAAATTTTTGTCTGTGAGTACATGTTTGCCTCCGACGGGAATCTGGATTGGTTTCGCTAAGCATAAATTCTACAAAACCGTCTCCATATATGTACGTACCTTTTTATATGGTCATTCTTTACAAAAGTCAGTTGGTCATTTGTGACTTTTAACGTTCAATAATATTGTGTAGGTCCTCAAGGCTCTTCTCTAAAATGTGTGTTAATGTGGCTAATTTTTAACCAATATTTTTACTTAAAAATCAGATAAGTTACTCGCAACGAGAAGTATCCTAGATCTGACCCTTAATATAAGTTCCAAATATCCTATTCAGTGTTTTTAGTATTTTGTTTTCAGGCAGACACAAAAATAAAAATAAAATGTATAGACATATAGATCGAGAGCTGTTAATGAAATAAAAAAAAAATCATGTACTGATTCGACTTCATAATAGATTTTTTAATAATTACAATCGTAATTGTTTACATATACATTATTACGATTTCATCTTACTGAAACAGGTTTAGACGAATCACAGCTGAGAGGAGACCGATTTGATCGAGAATTTTCTACGTACAACCTTGACCATGGCCGTCTAAAAATAAAAAAACTAACTTCTAACACATACGCTCGGCCGAAATTAACGAGAAAATATCTAACTACTAGTTTAGATCATATTTTTGGTATGTATTACTAAGATCTACAACTTTACGGGTTGGTTACTTTAGTACAGACACTTCCTTAACGGAGAGTCACCGACCTTGCATGATTGTGCTACATGATAACTATTTATTATGCTTTTTTTTACCATTATTGTTACAATATAACATTTAATCAAGTAGCGGAAGCTTAGTTACTGACAAAAAATGTATTCTCCCGCTATGAGTACTTACTCGCAAGGATTTGAATCCTACGCGCATCTATAGCTTTTATAAGTATATGTGACCCAGCCCATTACTGTACCAGGGAGTTCCGGGTCTATCACAATCTCTTGGGTTATTTTATAAGAGTTTTAATTAAGTTTTATTGCTATTTAATAATTCCATAATTTTTTTAGAAATTTGTACACTATACACATGTAAATTAGAGAAACACCAACGAAACAAGGAGGCAAGGTACATCAGAAATGTATTATACATATGTATCTAACACAAATATAATATTTAGCTTTTTTTTGGTGATTTCATTCATATCAATATTATGAACTGTACTGATTTACGACTGTTTTGAACAAATAATTTTTTTTCACTTTAATTTAAAAGAAATAATTTTTAACAATTAAGAATTATAATTTGTTCGCAAGAATTACGTGGCAATTGTTTTCTTATTTTTTTCTTTTGCGTGCAAAGGAAATAACACAAATCGTTTATAGGTAATGTATGTAACCTCTCAGTCTCGGACTTATTTGGAAAGTGTTAAGTGTTGCCATTTTAGTTTGGTGTTCCGTCACTGCCGTACTGTGCAAATGTCTTTGTCGCTTTGACATTGACATTTTTGACGTTAGTTACGAGTAACAAGAACCAACGCAATCGCAAGGAAGCGTCGTCAAAGTATTATTCCAGTACCGTACCTAATATTAATAGTGAAATTGTTACTTTTATAGTCTAATATCGGTTATAATACTCACCTGTTCCAAATTCTTATATTATGTCGTCGAGGTAACTAACAACTATTTCGTATTTGATTACTTTATAAATTACGGTGCCGTTTGTGTTTAGTCAGCACGATATATTGGTTCCATGTGATTTATTATGTTTTGCATTTACTCTTAGAGATGCATCCGGAACTAAACCGTTAAAGTCAAGGGCTTGGAGATACTTTCGTATCAAAGATAAAGAATTGAAACTTGCAAATTGTAAAATTTGCCAAAATGTATTGTCGTATCGCACATCTGTGACTAATTTATTAAAACACGTCAGAAAGCGACATAAGAAAGCATTGCTGCCTGTACTTGAAGATACTTCGGATAAATCTGAAAACGGAGAGTTTTCATCGTTTTCAGTCTCCGAAAACGAAGACGATGATTGCAACAACGACGATGTGGAAGATAACAAGTAAGTCGATTTTATATTTCTTTAATTGCTGAATACTGTGCTGTTTTACTTTAAAATGCATTAACAATAATAACATGGTGTACTTTGGTACTTCATTCACAATAAATTGGATTTAGTTATTAGCCACAAAGCTGCAGTAATCAAAGATCAAATCATATATCTATTTTGTATTTAAATAAAATAAATTAATTTGTGAAATAGATTAAATTGTTTTTTCTTTTGTTAATAAAAATAAAAATGAAATTCTTATCTTTATTAATCTATTTGTTCTTTTGATTTCTGAGTAGCAATTATTTTGAATGTAGTAAACATAGTGGGGCATTAATGCTTAATACAACACAAATTCCGTTATTACTGAACAGTTACAAAGTTATAATTTTATATATTTACATGATATCACTTAAAATTGAATCACTGGTAATAGAGAATAGAGATTTGGACCAAATAATATTAAAAAAAAATTATGTTTATGACTGGTAAACAGGGACATGGGCAACCTGATGATTAGTAATCATTGCTACCTATAGACATTTTTTAGCCCAGCAGGCCTGTTGTGCATACCCTGACAATACTTACCTTGAACTCTAATGTTTTATACTCATGAAAAATCAGATATGTCTTGTTAAATGCAGTGTCTACTTTCCTATCCTTGTTGTAATTTTTTTTTATGTCGAGGATGTATTGCCAGGCGTGGAGGAACTCGTAGACCCTGTTTTTTGTTATTGTATTATTAATGTGTGTTCTTTCTATAGAAATATTAAGGTCTTGGACTCCCTTGAAAATAAAAATGAAGAGGAATCTGTTTGCCTCCTCTGCCAGGAGACTTTTCCAGACCAGAACTCAGATCAAATGATGAAACATATGGTTAAAGTTCACAATATATCTGAAATAAAGCTTGTTGATGGCAGTATACATTTAGTGCAAGAGGAAAGTAAACCTGTTGAGTAAGTACTTTTATGGATTTTAATTTTTTTTATGAAAGATTAAAAGTAAAGTAGTTAAGCCATCATTGTGTGATAGCTGGGATAAGTACTGTTGGAAGTAGTCTGCTATTTAACAACTAATTACTTTAAAAGTTTAGTATTCAGCTCTACTAGTCTAGGCTTAAACAACATGTGCATCTCTTATCGCTCAAAGCTGTATATATGTTTGTATCATAATAACCTGATGGTCATTTATTTCGGTGTAAGAAACCATTCTCAGGGAACTTATTGTATCCTTGATATTTTCAAAGGTGTATTAAGTTTGTTAATATTACTTAAGTTATATAATAATAGTAAAAAAGAGAACAAGCATGAATTACATAGTAAGAATGTAATAGGTGTTAGATAGTACCATTGTTTGATTTATCCAGTGAGTAAATTTTGCAATTCATGTAGTAATTCACGAATTATGAGTATTCCATTTCAACCACAAACGTCCTGCGAGCAATTTTTGATTCAAGGTATGCAAGGTCTATAGAAACCTTTTAACGACAGAGTACTAGTTAGGTAACTGGATATACTCATAGGTGTAATCCTGCTAATAAAATCTGATGCAATCCGAAATTGCAACAAATAAGTAAGCGCATCAACTTGTGCAGAGTTCATTTATGATAGAGTACGTTAATTTGATACATAGGATAGGTTAATTCTTTCTGTAGATGATTTTACCATTCGACGCCGTCTATGTACTCGTAAATTGCGCATAGTAGATTATTTTTCAATTCTTTCTATTGTGTTAAAAACATATCCTTTATATGTTCAAGATTGTTCACATCAATTTATTAATGAATGAGCCATTTCTTCAAAGCCAAGATATACGTTAACTCAGCTAGGGCTCATTATTTGTTATCGATCGCTGAATTCCCGCCAAAAAAAAATTTGCGTGCACTGCTGGCAGGAGAGTTAGCCGTTTGTTTACAATATGCATGTAATGTAAGTAATGAATTACTCTAAGATAGATATTAATTTGCAAATACAAATAAGAATATCAGTTATAAAGAAGTATCAGTGTTACTGATAGTCCTTTTGAATCGTATTATGGGAGTATATATGAACCTCAAAATAATATTTAAGTTCTCGTCTCTCTATATCCTAGACCTAGATATTATAATATATGGAAATTAGTGTGATCATGTTACATTACACCTTCTTATTTTTATGTTTATTCCGATTTAATGATAATAGTTGATACTAGTAACCAACTAGCCTTGCGTCGCTATGCAATACTTATTATCTCTTATTATTTAAAAATAGTAGATGCACTCGATACACTCGTTATTTTTATTTAACTGGCATTTTATACATTTCATGTTATTTCCATTTTATCATTTTAGAGGTTGGTTTTCGTAGTTATATAAATTAATTACTTACATTTATTGCAACAGCTACAAGAAACAGTCAAAACTTTATGTACTATCCTGTGAACAGAACTTCCTTTAACAGCTTAATGTGTATGTATCTCCTATTCCGCGGAATAGATCCACTTCTGTGAATGAACTTTGATGTTGATCATTTGTACGCCAAGTATAATATAAGCAAGTGATTGTTTCTATGTGATGAGTTAAAAGACCTTGGCACAAATATTAAAAACAACATGAAAAAAAAATGATTTGGTCGTTATTTTTGTACCTGCCCACATCAATATTTCAAAAATATTTACACACTAAACGTGAAATAAATGTAAAAAATATGGTTTTTATTTTTCAAATAACGTATAACTGTTTTCTTATTTATTTTTAGGTAGTTATTTCCAACCTTTTGACACTTAACGTCCCGTGGCTTTTGGTTCGATTAATATTCGGTTCGGGAAATTGGTGGTTTTAATGATCGTAAGACAGCCGCTAATAGATGCTTTTATTAAAATTTTGTAAAAATAAAACAGTAAAATGCGCTTTGTATATGGGTACATAAGTTTAACCAGAACTATTTGATTTGATCTTCTTTCAATGAAATAACATTGTTTAAAGAAAACGTTATCTTATCTGAACAAAAAACCATCGTTATAATAAAATAAATAAAGCAAAAAGTTACGTATCATTCTTTATTAATCTGTGAAGTAGTTTTGTCGGACCAATATTATCAGTTAGCGTTTAAACTGCTATGTTGTATATTATAGTAAATTAAAGATTGCGCCCTTTACATCTTAGTTGCAACTGAAAAATGTCAAGATATTCATGTCGATAAGGACACACAAACAATATACATAATTTGAATTGAAATTTATAATTTAATGCACAATATTGTTACATTGATTGTCACTTTAAATGCTTTGCCTGCTAAATTCTGAATTCGTAGCGTAGAGAGTTATCTATTATATATGTAAATTGTAAATGGTGTCAGAATGTCAGATAATAAAGTTAAAAAACTTCTTAACGCCTTTCTACTAAAGTGAATCAATTTCATTGAACAGTATACCAGTGTTGTCTTCATCGTGGTGATATAAACAACCATTTATAGTTGGGCATCGATTTGATCACACTACTAAGGGTTACTTGTCTCCTTTGCGCAATTATGTGCGTCAACTAGGTTGTACAGATCGCACGTAAGCTAATACATTTTATATTAGCCTGGTTTTAACCATTTGACCGTTAGTAGAACATGAATTGGGTTTCAATATATACTACTGCTCAGCTTCTCTGTATGTCCCGAGATAACTCAAGAACGGCTTAACCGATCCTCATAAAAATTAGTATGGAGTGAGAACACGTGATTGCACAGATCATAAGCTATATAAAAATCAGTAAACTTAATGATAAAGCCAAAAAAACATTAAATTTTTAATAATCATGTATATAAAATTAACAGTCCCATCCGAATTCCATACGTGATCGTGACATGAAGGAACTAATCAATTTATACACATCTCACTTTACACATTTTGTAGTTTCAAACTTGTCCTCTTTCACAAATTTTTCGTTTGAGACATTCTAAACCTGCCTTTATGGTGGCTGTGAATTTTCGTATAAAATGTTAGCTTGCTTCGTTATTCAGGTACGAGTGACGTCACCATCGACGATATGACGTTCACTCAATTCGCTTTGGATGAATTTCAGAAAAAGTCGTATTCGAATTATTTTGTATCCCACTTCCTGTAGGATTATCATGTTTTATATGCAGACATATTGCATATTATGAACGAAAAACTTTGCACTTCTCGTCTATATTTCTCTCATCGCTGGTTTGGAGTTTTTTTTTTAGATGATTGTTTTTTGTTTTTCTTAATTTGTTTCGCCGCAGTCGCATTTAATATAGTACATTCTCTTTCCTCCTTCAGGACTTTGGTGACGGTACGTTCGCTGACTCCGGTCGCTTCAGCTGTGCGTTTTCTAACATTGGCCAGTAGGGAAAGGTCGCAATTGTCAAAATTATTCTGCTTCAGATTGTCGTATTCTTCCCGAAGAAAATGGTACACATTGGCGATCATTTCGCGGGCCTGCAAAGACAATTTTTCTTTAAGTATTTCACATATGAAAAATCAATCTTAGGACAAAATAAAATTGATATTAATAATTTTTTTTTCAGTTAATTTAAAATACATACTTGACCATGAATCTCCTTCCGTTTTCGAGTATCGCTTGTCATGCCGACGGCTACACTGCAGCGAACGACACGACCGCTCCTGGGGGCGGTTAGAACCGACTGCGCGTAGCGTTGCGCGTAGTTTTAACACTTCTAACTCAACAGACAATTTCATATATTACACCGGACTATATGTCCACTATATACACGTACACAAGACATTGTGCTTACGAACTTATAATGTCGCAGGCGAAAGTTACACGATTACAAGGTTGGGATGCTACAACCAAATTGACATGACAAAGGATTCCCCTGAAAGAGCCGGTAACTGGAACACCGATATCACACGGTACAAAGAAATTGATTCGCTTTGGTTAAAGTTGCAATGCGTGTACCTTGTTGGTGAGGGCGTAACTCTAAAAGTAGACTATTAATCGACATCGATATAAACATCGACAATGTTTTATGATTCAGTTGCAATTAATGTTTAAGTCGTCGGACGTACAATCAGTCATATAGTAGTAATTCTTTTATAGATATAGTTATATCAATTGTTATGTTCTTTAATAATGTAATATATTAAAATATAAACTGACGAATTCATGCTGGTTCTTCTCAACAATTGATACGATTCTTAACTATAATTTTAATAATTACACAAATATAAACTTGAGGCCGGCCACGCCTTTGTTCGGGTTGAAAACTTAATTACATTTACATGTCCTATGTCCATCCGGAATAACGTACCTTTGAAATGGTAAAATATTTTTTTCAAATAGATGCAGTGGTTCCGGAGTTTACCTTCAGCATATACACAAACTTAAAAAAATCGGACTCTTTTTATAATTTGTGTGGATACAGATGATATACGAGTCAAGAAAAAAATGTAAACTTTTGACAATTTGTATTCTACTTTTTGGCCAAGGAATACCAGATCAAAACGGAGCCTTTGTTGGGACTATTTCACCGTCAAGGACAAGGAATCAAAATTAGCGGTGTGCAACCTGTGCGACCGCCAGTTGTCCTACAACACGTCGGTATCTAATTTAGTGAAACATGTGCGAAGACTGCATCACATCATACCGAAGCAATGCCAAGATAAGTATGTGTCAGAAAGTGAATAATATTATATTTTAATATGTGGGACGTAAGAAAGTTTTGCGAGCAAAAATAAAATTAGTTCTATTTTGTTAATATAGTTTTGTTAAGTCTTTTCAAAGAATCTATACAAAGTTCGATTCGTCTAAACAATTTTTTTCAATCCAGTCTCGGTCACCTTTTTAAGACTTGCTCTTGCTTGCTCGAACACTGTTATCGCATAATTTTGAGTATTTTCTTATTTTATGTAACGAGAGTAAGTGACATTATACCAAATTATAACGTGAAGACCGCCCCAAAAGTTTTATCACTGTGCTGTCCAAAAAGTCCCTCGTGTAAGTAGTGAGTAGACCTCGGAGTCTCGTGTTTGGTTGTTTGATTTGGTACTTATGAAATAGCCATATGTTTGCAAATAACTCGTCAATGTGAAATAAATTCTTTTCGATCGTATCACTTCTGTACTGGTTTATTGATCTTGAAACAGCCAAACCTTCATCAACTGCGGCTTCACGGAAGGAGCATATTGATGAATAGGTAATTTGTCATGAAGATGTATATTTAAGTTAAAACTGCTTTCTACTTTGCAACCATGCGACGGTGTTGCCCGGCGCTGGCCTCTTTTTAAACACCCAATGAATATTTCCCGATTTAATGTATAATATGTTCTCAGTCGCTTCGTGCCTAATTTGCCTATTTTCTTCAATAAAAATGTTCAATGCTAGGCTTGTTTCCTTCGGCAACTTCATCTTGTATTTTATTTTATCGCAAAATTTTCTGCGTGTTCAATATGTGTTGTAGAGTTAAGAAAACACAAAGCGGTTATCAATCGCTCCCAATTCTATTAGGTGTCGCGAAATTTTAGATTATTTTTTTTTAATATTAAGTGAACAGAATACCATACGTAAATCTAGAAAATTAGTGAAAAACAGTATTCGCGTTTTTTTAATGTTAGCTGAAAGCAATGAAAAACTGTGTGTACAGTTGGTCCCAGCCACAAATGTTCCACTTTTGTAATCAATTTACAGATCGAAAATTTAGTCTACAACAGAAAATAATATGAACTTAAATTAAATGTCTAAGCATTTAATATAAATAAAGAGACTTGAAACATTTATTTATAACGATATTACAACCCAGTAACAACAATAGTTATTCATCGTCTGTTGAGTTGTTCAGGTCCTGATAACAATGTATCATTTGAAATGTGGATGACGTAAGTGATGTACCGATGGCTTCTGTCACTCCTTGGGTATTGAAGTCTTTGAATTTGGCCATAGATAACAAAAGGTTAAATTGTCTACGCTTTCACGTATCGTGATACAATTATTCGTTTGCGGCCAGGATCAAGATATGGTTTGCTTATGCGTCGTTATTACCAGAACATAAAACAACGTTTCCCTACACAGAATAAGCTACAGCCCACAGTCGGCGATCTGGTCGTTCTTCAACTATGTAAATGATGAGAAAACTGTATGTTCGTGTGCATACTGTCATAAAAACTTCAATGTAGTCGACGGACTGATGAATATGAAGAAACACCTACTGGACAAACACCCCGAAGCCTTACTCCATGTGAGTGTTACCATAGATTAAAATGATGAATAGAGGGTAGCCAATAATCGTTTAGGTATGCTATAGGTATATATCTATTTCATTAACAAATAGTAAAAAAAATTAGTGGAATTAAATTATAAATCTTAGTTCATAGTTGGCGTTTTCAGCGAAATTCGACCGCGGTCCATAATTGGCGTGTTGCGTCAATGTCGCCTACTAGGCCACCGCTACGACGCCTCGTCGAGGTTTTTTAAAAACGCGCTTGTACCCTTAGTTACATCTATTTAACATTAAAGTTAAAATTACTAGTGGGGTAGGAGCAGTATGGTTCCGATGGTTAATGTTGGGACGACCTGAAAACCTCAGCAGAGATTTGTAAACACACTAGTGTTTATTGAAGTTTTTAATCATTTAAAATTTAATAAGTCGATATTTTAAATTTTACGCGGTCTGCGTCGTCATTCATTGTGCGCACTGCTAACGACTGGAGTAACTTGCCCGCGTCGGTGTTCCCGCCCTCTTTCAACGTAGGAATCTTTAAAAGGAGAGTGAATAGGCTCTTATAAGTTAATGCGTTCAACATCTTATGACTTCATCACCACTTTCCATCA
>DWPT01006137.1:0-11682 GCA_018251895.1 Agathymus mariae mariae
CTTCATAATTATTGAATTAATTTATGTAAAATACTAACACTATATCTGCACCCGTAAGGCTCAATATTTAACTTTACAATTATCGCGTTATTATATTTTATGATACTAACAATATATACTATAGTTAACATTAGGTAAATATCAATATTCTACATTAATAAATACCTTGAAAATATTTAAAAAACGGAACCAATGATTGCCTAATGTACCATCTTCCGAGTTCCCACCAGCTTGATTTAATTTCGGATCTGGTGGGGACATTATATTTTTTTTGTTTTTCTTCGTGATTTTCGGTATTTGTTCATTATCCTATTGATTCATTTTATGATTTATATTTAGGACTAATATTCACCATTTTTTACACTCGTTGCTGAAACTTATGCTTGTGATAAACGATATCATTTAACGTCTCTTCCTACTTAAGTACCCGGAATATTATATGTATAATTGAGAATCACCTTCTTTTTTGAAATCAATAAAAATATAAGTGGTAATACTGCAGATCATCAGTACCAAAAAATATTATTGTTTATTGTGCTTGCTATTTCATTCGAAGTTACTATGAAAATACTTGAATAATTATAGTTCTTCATATTGTTACTCAAAGTTGCATTAATTCTGCCATGCTACATTTTGTCAGCAAATGTACCAAGGACAAGAAAGATTCTCACACTTCATATTTATAGAAAGCCTTCGCACGCCGACCTTTTCAATTAACCGTGCAACTATGAATCAGTGAAGATATAAAAATCTCGTGACTCAACAAAGGATAAAAGTTAGAACATTTGGCCAAATGGCGCCAATGCGTAAGAATCAATGACCGGCGTCCGGGCGCGGGCGCAGCTAATTTGTCGCTGACAACGCCAATTGTATCATTGCTTCCTGTGTTGCGTTATGGCGTAAGACAGGGACGGAAAGCGATGTCTCGTGGATTAGACCTCCAAATGGTGGACATATCGATCTTTTCTTAAGAGGAATAAGATCAGCATCCTAGGCAAGTGCAGGTTCGCAGATTACACGCATTTTTGCGCAACGTTGTGGAGAATGATTGCAAAAGATTATGGCGAAATTCGTGACACTTAGATGTCTTTAAAAATGTTTTTTACAACATATAACGAATACATGATATAAAGGGTCGTAGAGAAAAGAAACGTAAAAGTAAGGATATATAGTAATATAATATAATAATAACTCCTAAATTTATTAACTGGAGGGTCCCATTATTATTACTGTTACTGGAGGATGTCGATTTTTTCTGGTAAAGTTGGTCTCATATTTACATTTCATGAACTAGGCGACAGTAGATTTATTTTTCTGTTTATTTATCAGCTTTCAAGCTGTAGACTTCCATTTTTAAGATTATTGATAGACCATTTAAAATTAATAAGCCAATAATTAATTTTAAATAATTATCGCTTAACTTAATGGCTTGCACCGTATAACGAATGTCGCGTGCTTGATCCTCTGAGCTCAAATTGAAATGGGGTATTGGGGACTTTAGAATGGATACGTATCCCGCCACATAAACTTCAAGTTTATTTCCCGTCTTCTATCCAACTGTTTAAATAATAAGGAGATACAAAATATTTCTTTGACATACTTAATTCAACTGTGAAATAATTTCTCTATACTATAACTGCCTTATATTGTTGGTCCCGACTTCGATCGGGTTCAACAATCAATTATTATAGATATGCAATTGATGCCTATATCGATCCGATATAAATCCTTATCCTTCAAATATCCTTCAAAAGACAAAAACAAATTTCAAATAGGTGCCGTTGGTTCGGAGATTTATATATTCGTAATAATAATCGTATTTTAATATCACTTAACTCATGGATGACAAAAAATATTGTAGTTCATAATTATATTTATTATTCAGAAGTTTCATGTTTTCGTTACATATATCATAATTATATAATTTAAAAATAACGCCTTTATGTCTGAAAACAAAATTAAATTGCCACGTTATAAAATCTAGTAGGTAGGAGCCTACCGTCACATGAACTTTAGCGTATAACACCTTAGTATGCTTTAGTATGCGTCGATTCTTTTCGATGATGATTCCGTAATTCTTCGACGTATCAATAAGACGTTGATGTATTTTATATCGACATATAGTTTAAAATATAATACTTAATTGTGTTCTTAAGTTGATTTTCAGTGAACTCATTGAACATATACATACATATATATTGTCTTTAGTGATTGCAGATATTTTCCATAAATGTTATTGTGAAAATTAAAAAATTTTTTACAGAAAGACACTATTATATGTGGTTTTATTACTGTGTACCCTATGTAGCAGTTTACACCAATGTAAACGTAATAAGATCAATAAAATGATAATCCTCGATGAAGACAGCTGATCAACTAGGCGCCGGTCGGGGCGCCCTGTGCCCTCCGCAAATAACCGATGTCCGGCTTCCCGCAGCGATGAACACTTGTAATGCAATTTGCTTTTATGATCTTGTATGAGCTAGCTTGTAGACCTTCGGCTTGTTGTCATTCGTAAGCGATCATCAGAGTTAAATAACTTCAGGTGCGGTTGATAGTTGTATGGATGCCACAAGGCACACCCCAAGGCCTAAACCCCAACAACACTCAGTAGTTAACATGGCCTGCGAAGCACATAAACATCTATCAGTAGTTAAAGTGCATCTGACACCACGCCAGTCAATCAAATTGTTTCAACAACTTCGCTCTTAATTTTATTATACTCTAAAGAAAACGTCATTACACAGACCAAAAAAAAAAAACATTAAAAATCTATTAGCATCTAACTGTAACAAGTTAAATATGAAACGACTAAAACTAACGTTGAAAAGCTAATTAAAGCCGTTCAGTGGAAATGAACACGTTTAGTCGAAACCGCGGAAGTCGGTCGGGGCGGCTGCCTCGCCCCACAAATTTGTTGAAGAGACAATTGCTTTAAATGATTTACATTTCAACAAGCATATAAATACATATGAATCATTCAATCCTGTATTTTCTTCAAACTTTGTTTTGGAATTAATTCATAAGTATAATATATCAATATTCTTATTACCGTAATTTATTATTTTTAAGCCAACTTGGTATATAATCCCGATGCGTTAAATCCATATTATAATGAATTACTAGCTTACATCCACCATATAGTCTGCGTTATTTATTTTATTACAATATATTTTATATGCAAAGCAGAAACCTCAATAAGACACATCTCTGAACATCATCCTTGTAACAACCATTGTTTTTTTTAAACTTTAGTAACTTTGTATCACTTAAAGATATCTCAATATTTTTTCGATATAGGACCAAGTATCTAAGAAATAAAACTTGAAAACTTAAATTGAAATCTATCTAGTAGTTTTCCGTGATGCGCGCAGAACGTGAGTCCTCTATCATTTTATTTATATAGATTAGATTGCTGATCAAGTTTTAACCCTACGGTATCAGAATTAGGTAATAGTTAGTACTTGATAAGGTTATATTAATATTTATTTTCAAATAGTCTAATATTATAATGGATACGATATTTATGAATATTACGAGCATGAACTCATATGAATAATTTAAATAAATACAAACTTTCAAATCAAACTTTTTAGCTCGACATATAACAACACCGGAACTACAGTTTACACGGAATAGGTTAGATAAAAGCCGGTTTTTACTGCTTCTGATAAAACCGGAATGGCTGGTGCGATAGCGTTCTAAAAACATATTATGTCATCTGATTCTACTGAAGTTAGCTTAATTGAGAAATTATATACGGTAACGAAATATTTTCTCTCAAAATTATTATGAGTTTACCAAGTTTTTTGTCTCAGTACTATCGATTCCGCTATAACATATATATACAGTTTATATTCTTATAAACCGAGCTAGAATAGTCACTGAGGAATATTCAACAATTAAACAAATAAAGCTACCGTTAAAGGAAATGCCACCAACACACTGTTATCTATATCAAAGTCACCGAACAAGTTCAATTAAGTCTAGTTGTCATCGGACAATCGAGCCTTTATCGCCATCAATGGAACCGAACCATTCATCGTTTAATTTATTATTAGCCACCGAAGCATGAAGAATGACATAATCGTAAGAAACAGAAGGGTCATACAATAAAATATGTCTTATTGTTGTTTGTATAGATATGCAAATCCTATGCGTGCCTGAACGAGCAACAGTCCGCACTGAACCTAGAGAGTACTTCAAATCATTTTAAGGAACAAAGATGGAACGGAGAAGTTCATTAGATCTTTATAGGTATCTGAAAATTTTCCAATTAAATATCAACAATAAAAAACAGTGAACAAAAATTAAATGTTGAAAAAATATGACGGTGATTAAATTGACTGTAACATATAATCAAGACGATATTGAAAACGATTCAACAACAAACTCAATATAAAATTGTTTTCTTTTATAGTTTCAGAAGCAAATATAGACATGTATAAGGTTAAGATAAAAATGAATTGAAATATATTAATTTGTAAAAATGCTCCATGCATCTCATTTCCTAATCCCGGTGTCCCATTACGCGAGGCTGGGTGGTCGTGCACAGAGCTGTATTATTGGCCGAAGTTGATGCGCATACAGTGGACAATCTACGGAATGCAACGGAAGCAATAAGAGAGCTTCTTTGTGGTTCAATGAAACACCTTCTTCAAATCAAATGCTCTAAGGAATAAAGCAATTTGCTAATATTAAGCACGTCTATAATTATTATTTATTTATTTAAATTTCTTCTGCCTTAAGTCGCCACTTTACATTAAGTATAAGCATTTTTAACTCATAATATGGAGGCGACGTGATAAGCTGTTGAATCTTTTGAATAACTTCTTTTTTTCCTAATTTTTCTACAATTATAAAGTAGCGAAAATTACTATGGGTACATGCCCTAGCTTTTGTAAACAGCAATAAATGCACGAATAACTAACTCCATATCAAATGTTTCCTTCATTAACCTTCGTATGGGTGTCTAATTACATGTACCCGGGTGGCCATTCTACACATCATGTTAATACAGTATGCAAAGACTACGGCAGCTGGTTAAACTACCGTCTTACAGATATATAGATTTCGAAATTTCATTAAATATAATTTTTTCCCTGTCCCAATTTAATAAATCTAAGTAAGACGTGATCAACAAACAAATAAGGATTAATATTGGTCTAATTACTACAATCGGCCATGAAAATGCATAGCTGTAAAACTCTTAAGGGAGGCAACGCAAATACACACATCTGGTGTTAAGTATTTAAGCTATATGATGCCATATGCTTTTATATTAAGACTGAGATTGGCATCCACGTTTCGAATTCAATACTACATCGGTGACATTATGTTCTTATCTTCGGTGACAAGCAGTCTACCGAGGAATCTTTATCTGCTCAAGAACAATGAAGTATCTTGTTGGAACAAAGGTCTATTTTTTATTTGCAAAATATGCGGCTCCGCGGGGTTAACTAAGGTCGCTCCTTCCTGACATGGGATCACATTTTTTTCCATAACAAAGTTGCTTTAATTAATGTCCCTAATCTCTTCTGTGAACACAATCGCGCTAATAGAGGAAGTTGTTGATTGCTGACTCTAATTAATATTCCTCGATATAACCGTTGAAGCTTGAACGTTGGTGTTACATATAGAAGCGAATGAATTGTAATTAATGAATATGCAGTTAGTAAGAATAGAGAAACAGAGAGAGTGAGTTGCATATTTATTATTAAAATATCATTGTCAAACAGAAGAGGTACGGTTGTGTAGGATAGGTTGCCCGTTTTTATCTTGCGCTTGTAAATTCCCTAGCGCTATACATAGGCGGCGGTCATCATGTACCATTAAATGCTTCGTCAGCTAATTTGCCGGCTGTTAACATTAATGTTGCAGAGACGAAGTTTATTTATACATTGCAGATATTTGCTGCAAAAAATCCGATATTATGATCGACTTATTTTTATTGTGATATTCAACAATTAGGCGATGAAAAACAAGTCATGTAAATAAATATTGAAATCCTTCACCCGTCTAGCCTACGTCTAATCAAGAGCAAGTCACTCCGCTCCTTACCCGTGGGCCAGTTCCCACGGATTCACGCCTCCTACGCATGCTCTTAGTCATAGTGATGTTTGTCATCTGCTACTCTAATTGATCTAAGAGATCTAGTCGTAAATTAAATCGTGGTTCATCAATGTGCTGTGTGAATTCGTTATGTGAGTGAATCAGATGGACTTGGCGAAAACGATTGTGCAAAGTCCAATGTGGATTAAGAAGTTGCTTTGGTAAAACGACAGCAATGTTATATATATGAGATGATGAAAGAATGTATAATTATCTATGAAAGGATATTTAACAGAATATTCTAAGTGCATGCGTGTGTCACACATAACTTGTCAGGGTGAACAAACTAAGCTTGTGAAGTTTAAATTGTGTTAAGATAATTTGGTTAAACATTGTATTTGGTTTGTACTTTTATTTATTTTTATATATTAAAGTTATAAGTATTACGTATCACTCAAATTATTCGGTGATAAACAACAATTTTCTATATGTATGTATCTAAAAAAAAATATATTTCTTTCAAGTTTTTTTTAACAAAAATCTCTTTAGTGTGTTGTATATAGGTAGGTAAAATAGATTTAAATGAGATTTTTTTAAATTCATTCCTTTGTTTTCAAATATCAATTTTAGATTTTGATTTGTAAAATATTTAGTAAAAGAAATTGTGGAATAATAAAATTTAAATGTCGTTTTTTTGTTAACAGGTAAGGGATATATAATTGTTTAGTTTTGGGGTTTTGGTGAAGGTTTTGTATACTTTTTAATAAAATAAAGCTTTATTAAGAAAGCAATATAAATAAATGTTTAATCCACCTGCATAATTCGGGACTTTAAACCTTATGTGTATTATAATATGGTTAAAAATTACATTGATCCGATGAACTGTGCTCAGCGATCTTGGTGAGCTGGTCCACAAGCACCGTTCATCTCATATTTTGAATAAAAATACAAATACAACAATGGAAGGTTATCATTGTGGTGAAGAATGCATGAAGTTTGTCATTCCGAAATTTATAATCAGAACCTTAGTTCATAATTGCCACATATGACGTAAGTATTTAACCGTATTCATTAATTTTGAAAATTGATTGACGATGAAATGATTCTTAAGAAAATGATGATAAAATTTAAACCAAAAGACAAACATATTTATATCTGGAAAAGGTTTGTCCTCGATATACAAGTACTATATAAGGTTCATCTGGTTTCCATGGCTGTGGTTACAGCATGTTAGTGGAAATCCCTCAAAATTTTAAACAAAGATTAAATTGGGCTGCAGTTCGGGTTGATTGTCGTGCGAACAGCGAAACGGGTTAAGAGGTGTTAATTGTGCGAGATTGAATGTTTTCTCAGGGCAGAATTTCAATTGAACGCAATTGTTTGTCTGGGTATTTTTGCAGAAACTAAGAATCATTTGTTATAAAATTTTGTTGTCTCAGTCCAAACTTGTCGTGTTTTTCTTTCTGTCTGTACTATATGTACCTATGTACTATATAAGTCCTATATATAAAATGAAAAAAGTTTTTCTCATTCCATACCTTAATCGTGCCTTTCTATAGTTGTTGCCAAGTACCTACCTGATTACTAATTGTATAAGAACGTATTTCGATTGTGAATTTTAACAATATATTTTATTTAATTGACCTAGAACGATTCAAAATGGTTTCTATTTCTAAAGACTTGTGAAATTCAAATGGGAACATGTCTTTATGAGTATGGTTCGTATATGATATCAATGACAGAGTCGCTTCACGGCTGAATTAGGGGTGTGACTGCGCGTATTATCTTTCAGTTAGATGATACTAAGTTCTTATTACTCACTAACTTTCAGTCAGTTTCGTGATTAGTTTAAACTAGGTCGGATTTAATATTGTTTTGCGCAAGCATATATCGAAGAAGATTAATCAATGTGGCAGGTAATAGCTTGTATACTGGATAACTGGATAAGTATAACTTTTTAAGCATAAATTTTAACAGAATATTAGAAAAATATATTTTTTAAATAAACATATTATTTTACTACTGACTCTTATTTTAACTAAGTCATGAGAATTCAATAATAAAGAGTTTCATTACATATATTTCAATTCCGTATTGTGTTATCTGGATCTATATGCTCCCGACAATCTATCTATTAAATTAACTCAACTACTGATACTTAATTAGGCTTCTGCTAGTTGTCGATTCATGAAATCATTTCTGAAACCAAATCCCGTGAGACTGTATCTTGCGAATTGAGGTCAAAGTCATAATGCTAACAGCATTGCCTACATTCATCTTTATAAGTGGGACACTCTTAATCGTGACCAAATTATGCATTCTCTTTTAATTGATACGGAAGGAGCACGTCCTATCATAGACACTGGTTTGAACTTTAGTATTCTAGATTAACCATTAACCTAGGTTCTAATTCATCATGTTTCTTCTGTTCATATTATAAAGTAATTTTTTCATTTGCGTCGAAGGAGGAAACCGTCGTGAGGTGACCTGGCATATCTGAGAACTCCTTATAGTGTTCTCAAAGATGTATGTAGTCTGACAATATATACTCGGCCAGCGAGATGGACTGTTGTGAAGATAAAACAGGCATTCATTTAACTGCAGTATGGACGTGAAAATTGATAGCAATTTTGGGTTTAAAATATCTCATGTATAAAATAAAACATATAAAACACTACTCACCCACCTTCCTACTTCGAAACGTGAGATAATTATTTTTTTAACAACTAACCTTACCTTATAATATTTTAAATTCAAATTTGCGTAAATTTGTCTAGAATTGTGAAAAGCTGTATAATTGCTAGAGTGCTCTTATATTTAGTGAATATTTGTAATGAGAATATAAAAGGATTGTGCAGAACGTACAAGAAAATATGAAGGTATAATATACATATACCTTTACTTACCTGGACAGCTTAATCGATTTAAGTCAAATTCAGACGATATTTTACTTTGATGTAAAAATATTTTTTCCATTTCGATTCATACCACAGCTACAGTGCTGTCTAATCAAAACAATTAAATAATACATTCGTAACAGTTTAAATATAGGTTAAATATGTGTATTATTAAATATATTTTTATGTAAAGAAGATACGTAACGTACCGCACAAAATACCTACTGTTGCTAACAATACTGACCACGCGTCAGTAGGTAGATACGTCACTCTATGACCCGGCGACTTTAAATCTTAACCCTATTAGAATCTTCCTGCCCAAGAATTAGGTTGTGAAATGAGCGGTGGCTTCAAACGGCGGCGCGCGTATGACCAATGACTCGCTGCATGGTGAATCATTACTACCAATGAAATTGATTGGAACTATCTCGTAATTGTCCTGTGCCTCTTTTGAGCTTTATCGGAAATGTTCTTGCTCCGATGCGCGTATGAGGAATTTGTAAAATACTAGTAAGCCGTAATCGCTTTGCTTCAGAAAAATTACGCCTTACACTTAGAAATAGCACCTGCATAGTTGTACAATATTAACCAAGTAAAACAAACTTTAAGTGATGCTTACTAAAAGTGATGCTTACTTGCAATACATTACGAAATCGATTAAACCGTTTCTGAGATTAGCGCGAACAAGCGCAGACAGTCAAAAATTCTAACAATTATTGTTTTATGTTCTAACGCGTTAATAAAGGCCCATAATAATCTTTTTCCCGTATATCGTTAATGTACAGAAAGCGATCACTTTGAATTTTACTAAATATACATATGGTATATATACTATCTAATCGTATCTATCTATACAGATAGAGGGAGTCTTGAGGGAAAATGGGTATGATTTGATACCGCAATGAAAATAACACAACTTTTCAATTAAATTTAATTAAAAATGACGTATCTATCTATAATGAAATGAACCGTTCATGTTTTTCAATGCAACATTCTATGATATGGCAAGCATCTAAAGCCGTTGTTCGTCATTCTTATCGGTAGATATTAAAAAAAACACACACTCAGGTTGCCCACTAAACTCTCTAGCAATTTACATTGGAACAGAGTCTAGGGTACGCTCCTAATTCCATCAATTACGAGGCGAAAGCAGTGCCCTTAAGTGAAGTTAATGATATGTATTTATGATTACAAAAGTGGACCATTATATATTTAAAATCGACATCAAACAAATCCGTTTGCATTTTAGAACGCTTTTATGTAAGACTCAAAATTTTTGATCTTCTCATATTTAAAATGTTAGCACGATTACCAAAGCTCGTTTACAATTGCAAGTTCCTCGCAAAAGCTAAAGATTCCGGTGGCCATTAGCCTAATGGGGCACACGTGGCGGACCGCCAAATCCCTTCGTCGTATAAAGGCGATTTACTGCCCAAATTCATTATTAATGGGCCCTTTGAAACTGTGGTTTGGCGAGGAGATGATTAGTTGATAGGAACCCGGATTTTTAGATTCTAATGAAGGACATATTAATGTAATGTGACAGAATATCTAAATTTGTGCAGATGTTTAGAACAGGATTTCACGACTACATTTTTAGTGTTGGTAAAACAGGTCATACGATCTCGTTGCTATAGCGGAAAATATATGAATATGGTACAAAAAATTTGCCCTTGTTTTGCTTCATAAAAAGGTTTTACGATTAGAAATAGCAATTACATTGTTTTAGGGATGGGTTTTTCTAGTTCAAAGTATTAGAAATATACTAATTTATGACTTTTTTATTTATGCACTGATCTCAATTTAACAAACTTGTATATTAAGTAATAATTCCTGCAATTCATGAGTGAAAACCATAAAGAAATCGGTTAAGCCGTTTCTGAGATTAGCACGAAAAAACGCACAGACAAACAGACAAAAATTCTAACATCATTGTTTTGGGTTTATAAAGGCCCCTGATAATAATTTTTCTCATAATTCTTTGTGTACAAAAGGCGATCAGTTCAAATTTTAATATTATCTATATATTTATATCTAGGTATCAGACGGAGGTGCAGTTAACCTTGAATATTTAACTCTACAACTCACAAACATTCATGATCAATCTCGCATGAGGCAGTAATTTTAACCTTACAATATTCACAGACATATTATGTATGAAGACCGAATATAAAGGACACTTATAAGATATATTTGTCTACATCTACGTTCAGTTATAGTTTTGGCTTCCTTGTTGTTTCTTATGATTAATAATCATCTTTCACAAAAAAACTAACAAAAAGTAAGCGCTGTACGAATAAATATGTTTTTTCTTTCATACAATAGTCACTTATAAATAATGACAGATTTGCAAACGTAACAATATTATATATATGGAAATCATAAAAAAAAACACAGTTTATAATACCACAGTAAAACACTTGCAGATCTTGGTGATATAATTAAAATCGAGATTTATCTCGCTGAGTGTGAGAATCGGATGTCGGATGTTGCCAAGGACACGCGATTTTACTGTCTTCGTTTTGTCACGGGCTTTGAACATGTGCTCGTCTGAGTCGATCTTGTCAGAGATCCGCACTAAACTTGCAGAAGCGGTAGAAAAAATAAAATTTAAGTATTTTTTCTATGGCCTCCAAATATAAATGTTAAGAAATTTTGGCAACTAAGAAATTGCTTCTATAATTGTCTATAACATTTTAATATTACTTTAATATAAATTATTTATAAGGCACAG
>DWPT01006138.1:0-11681 GCA_018251895.1 Agathymus mariae mariae
ACGACACCCTCTTCTGCCAGCGTGGGATTGGGGGGAGTATTCTAGGCCGCCCCAATACGGCATCAATGAACTAGTTATGTTTTGGCGTCGATTTTAGGTGATGTTACCCTGAGGTTTGTGGCTTCAAGAACAATGGCGTTTTGGACAAAACAACTGAGAATGTAGACCATGTCCGCAAAATACAAACGTAATTAGAGTGATATATATATTTTTTGTTAATTACTATCGAAAATTTAGTGACCGAGAGGTTAAAAAAAAAAAAAAAAGAAAAAATGCTTTAATGCGACGCCATGTTCCTGTATTCTACACATCGAAAGTAGAGAAAATCGGATTGAAATAATAGAAAAGATCTTTTTTTTCCTTAGGAAAGTTGACTCAGCCTGTGAGATTATAGCTAAGTTGTCTTAACAATCAAGCTAGACGTGCTGGTTGGTGCCCAACTGTTAGACATTGGCTGGCTACGACATCCACACGAAATCACCGCGACCTAAAGCTGTGACCGCATTAGCGAGTCGCAGACGGCGGGCGACGCCCCGCGCGCTAAACGGGTGATAACGTGTAAACTGCGTGAGTGTAATGACGCGGACAAAACTGTTGAAATATATACATACGGATTTTATAAATAAACATATTCCAATTTTAAACAATAACCTATTTTATTGAGAATGTTGGTTGAGAGTTTTTAAACGTGGCACATGTCGAAAAGTTATGGCACATTTCGAAATGTCATGGTACACGCCTTATTAACCTAATATAATTTAAATATACAAAACTCTTTTAATAACGACTACCTACTTCTACACATGGAAAAAGTACGTGACGTATCTGAGCTGCTGATGTAACACATGTACATGGGCTGCTGTGACCACTAACGTTCATATGGCCCGCCTGCTTGTCTACAAACTATTACTTAAAAAAAGAACACTTAGGAACACTTGTCTCCGCGACTATACACGTGTGCTCAAACAGCGCAGCGTCCCGAGCTACGCACGTCTTTGACACGCTTTCGATTGTACGAAGCTAAGTTTGCGTACTTGGAAATAGCTTGAGAATGTTTGAAGTCTTATGCCGTATAGCCAACGACGTATACATTGGCTTAGTAAGATTTTAAAAGTAAATTCACGATGAAAACTAGCGAGATGTTGGACTAGTCGCCATCGCGATGCCGCTAATTTTACGGCAGCAAAAAGCCACACTGCTATAGGTCAAAAACCGGGACGGCTTGGTGTGTTCATTGAGGTCGGAGGTCATCCATCCAATTAAGACTTTACGTTGGTCACGTTTCTGCACATATATGCCGATATAGATTGGTATAATTACGTGCGTACTAGCTGACCTAGCGAATGTTATTTTGCTAGTTTGTACGTCACGCGAACATGTAAATTTTAACTGCAATGGGTACTCACGATTTTTATATTTCACACATGTACACATGTATCAACAAAATGTCACGCATCATTACATCAATCAACATACAATATTTTAGCGCACAATAAAAACTCACTTCAATTTGAAGAAGATACATTTCTTGGTTTCATCACATATTTTTATCCCTTAAGTGTGGTAATTTTTCTTAAAACTTAAATAAAACCAAACGGGAAGTATATATACCCTTTAAAACAAAAAAGGAATTTTTCAAATCGGTTAATAAATTACAGAGTAAGAAAATGTATAATATGTTATTCGCACAATATTTTTAAAAGCATTTTGAGTTCATTTGCAACTAGACAATTTCGTCACTTGATAGCAGCGAACGAACGTCGCGACAAAACAAATAAAGGTTTGAAATATGTTCAAACATTTTACGAACACCAACGAACACGCCAATAAATGTATAAGTATATGTTATACAGCGTACATGATCTAAAAATAAACTTAATCTGAGTAAAACCTACATTCTATATATTTTTCAACGTTTTTATTTTATCACATTTGCATTCCGCTGGGTGCAAAAGTCGTTACATTAAGTTGCGAAAGATATGTCCATTAATGATGATGAAATAAAATTTATCAAGCCGTCTTCTAACAGAAGTTGGCACTCGCAATACATAGACCCGATACGAGGAGTGCACCGTCTCGCTGTTAAGTTAAAAAAAATAGAGTTAACTTAGGAACAACATAAAAAAAATATTAAATGTGTCAGTAATGAGAACCTTATATTATTTTATTATTATTTTATGCTCAAAACTATTAAACTATAAAATCAATTGGTTCAACTGTCAGATGCCCATGTATGCATATTTGAAACGGTGAATTATTGAAGTATCTTTTCGAAATGTAAAAGTATAAAACACTTATTCACTTAGTTCGACGACATACATGGAAAAGGATTGTGTAATTTTACACCCTTTTATATTAGGGTTAGTGTCATAAACATTGTCTTGATATATACTCGGTTTCAGACATGAAAACTATCATGAACGTTTCTTCATATGTGTTAATTAATTAGGAAATGAGCAAACGGAACAGACACGGTCGAGCAACGATTGGCCTCTTAATCGGCTTCTTAACATTCGTCAATCAACTTTACGACTGATTTATCTATCGAGAAAAAACTACACTTATAAAAACAACATAAATCCATTGTTTTTTTTTTACCACGAATTTAGTGCGCCACGAGCAGGAGTAACCGACTTGGAGCCGTGGGAAATACCGAGCTTGTTGCAATCCAAAGTTGTAACATTGTAAAAAAATTGTAGTTCCTGACCAACTGCAACTTCCACCCAATATCGTTAACCTTCATTATTCTTAGGGAATCTGAGCCCACCAGTTGCAATCGTAAAACACTCAAACGTTGCCACGCTCACACTAGCACGCCATAGTTCCCCGTGCTTCGCGCGGCTAGACGTACCGATATAACACCACGAACAACCCATGAAACGGGAACACACGTTCTGTCACATGTCTGCCGTGCGTGACCGGGATTGGCGCCCGAGACCCCCGCTCCGTGGTAGGGTCACTACACACAAGAGTCACCCTACCATTGTCGTACTCATATATCAATTATTCATTGTTTAAATTGAACACTAAAATAGGAAACATGCACAGTTGAGTTACGTTACAAAAGCAAGGTGTGTACCTACTTATATTACACATGGATGATTAAAGCATACCAACTTATATCATCCATACGAATATAATTATGACCCAGTGATGGAGTCGTGTGGTCCGGCGGACGGTCAGGTCGTCACGAATCTCGAGCGTACAGTATTGATAGACACAATAACAACTATATATCATTGTCATAACATACACGCGTCATATGTAACATCACAACAATAAATAAATAGCATTTTTTGATGAAAGTACGATTTGTAACGAAATAATTGTAAATGAAATTTCTCGAATTAAAAGTAAGGGCGGAGGAAGGGGTTGTTCACATATATATATATATATATATAAGACTTTACTACCCACCTGAGAGTTGTAGTACTGTAATACCTAGGGTGTATTTTCTTAAGAGCATAGACACGATCTTCCGGGACCGATCCCAGAGGACCGGTTTTCTCTGGTAATCTCTAGTGACTAACGATAGTAAGATTTATTAAGTTTAAATTCATTGGCCTAATGTTTTATTTCTCGATCTATCGTTTTTTTCTAAATCGTCGGTCACTGACCAACACAGAGTGCCAGTGAGATTTCGAACTGTACGGAAAAACCTACTTGCGAGAAAGGGACGCAAGAGAATTGGCCGTAGGCCTGTTTTCAAACTATTTAGTCACCTGTCAAAAAATAGCTATTTGTTATTTTATTAATTTACTGTATTTTATCGGTCAATTACAAAAAAAAAATGTCGTGTTCTCTGTTACACTGCATAGTTACTTATGACAATAACCCAAACAAAGAGACATTCCACCGGTAAGTACCGATAGTTCAATACTACTTTCACGATGCTTATTTCCATAGAAGTTGATCTTAAAATGATATAAATTAAGATTGATAACATGCAGTAAATGCTCCATTTTACGAATAATAATTTATTTATTACAATTATGTGTAAAATCAAAAGATATTGTGTCCGTGAAAATGATACCATATCGTATAGGGCTTGAACAAAATCTATCGCAAAGCGGATAATTTTTAAACAGGTATGTATATATTATATAAATATTTTTTGTGTTACCTAGATGTGTTCATATTTCGTCTTTTAAAGTTCCGTTGCAGCTTGTAAACACATTGGACACAAAGTAGATTTAGACTGTAATAAAAGTGCATCTTTGGCTCTTGAATAGTATTAGCTCCTTAGACTGATAACATTTTGCTTATTTTATATTCAGTTATTACTATGATATATCAATGTCCGGCAAATGTGTCTATTACGTTAGTATATTGTGTTTATGGTTTAAACAACTCATTGTTCAGTCGGTACTACATATTGTAGACACCCATATCACATACGGTAGACCACGAAGCTTGCCCCCCTCTTTGTCACAGCACAGAAATGGAAAATTATACATCATGACGTCACTAACACATGTCGTTTCCATGAACAACTCAAACATATTCGGTCGTTACCGAGTTAAGCAAATATCCATTCATGCGGGCATTAAACACCTCATCAGAAAATACGATACAGGTCGATAATATATATTTGCATATTTTACATACAACACCTCCACAGCCCGAGCACAGCAATGACATAATATCGCGTAGAATTTACTTTGAATGCATAATTAATTAAATTCCTGCACAAAACACTACATTTGCGTATGTTTCCTGTTGATACATCAAACACGGAGGTCGTACGCAAGGGTCTCTTACGGTCTTACGGTGGTCCACTATGACATATCATAAATATTCGTCATTAAACGTGTAATCATCAACACTACAACACTCCAGAAGCATAGTGCATGTGTCAAGTCAAGATTTTTAGCAAATTGTTTCAAGTGATGGTGCGAAATCCAATCCGCGGTTCCGTGGATGCAAGTAACTTCTATTTTAAGTGTCGTTGTCCGATAGCATTTCTCGACTGTTAGGGTAACATTGCAACATGAATCGTCAATACCAGCAATACCTACAGTCGAAGGTATCAAGAGTTACTTTGCGGAAATTCATTGTAATTAAATTAGTATTAATTTACTTTGCAACAATCCGCAAGCACAATGTGTAAGTCCGCATAGTCCGCCTTTGCTGCTAACACTCGTAGAGTCTACTCACCCTGAGGATGCTCTGTTCCGGAGCGAAACACGTGTCGGTTATGGTATGTATGTTGGTATATACTTTTATCACAAATGCATGTTTTCCTTTGTGGGCAGGAGGGGGGTTCTATGCATGCATAGAAGTATATACCATCATACACTGTGCTTGCGGATTGTTGCAAAGTAAATTAATACTAATTTAATAACAATACCTACGTCAATAACTAACCTTAAATACAATTTTGGCCACATTTGGCCGACAGACATCCACATAACAACGGGTGACGTCGTATTGCCCTGACGTGAACGTTTCCATCGCCACAGCACAACACCGCTCAATAGCACGACTCCCGTTATCCCGTCAACCGACAACCGTTGGACGCGAACGGAAAGAACTGCATAGATTAACGTGTAAACTGTTAAATCGTGTTAATATTCATACATATATCGGACGTTACTTCGCTATAGGCGCGAGATTCAATGCGGCCTTGCATCGGTCCGGCGTCTGACTGCGAAGATGCAATTTCCACAACGATTGATGATTTCGTGCCTGTGCCAAATCTTTCGCAATCCGCTGTTTCTTCAGCACAAGCTGTAACACTCCCACTGGTGGGCTAAGTTCAAGGTATCTAAAGGTATCGATTGGCCTATTGAAGCATTTTCACATTTTATAGACATATTTATGAGTCACTTCAAACGATGACTTTAATATTATTCTTAATACAATAGTCAACAAGGTAAAGTTCTCAAAAAGTCATTAATGCTAAAATTCTGAATCAGTTTTGTATGTCCTAGTCTCCTTCTGCACATTAAAGTTGCGCGTTACTCTATCAATTATGGTTTGATTTCGATACCATGTTCGATATATTTGGTTCTCACCGTCTTCCCGTCATGTGAAGACCGCTGCAAGTGATGGTTTATACTTCGGGAACGAGAATCTCGGAGGTCAATAGCAATACGTCCAGTTGCGTTCCTCTACATTCCTCTTTAACTTCAAATACATCTCGGTTAATGCTGCGATGTTCCACTTAACACCCCTGTTTGAGTATGTGCACACATAAACACTGACCTAATGAAACCATAGAGGAATGGGCAGGGCTCACGAACGCGACCGATCCTAGCGGTACTCTACCGGCCTGAAGACAATACAATGTGCACGATGCTAATAATATAATAATATCTAGTTCTAATCTGCTGTGAGTCTAAATATTGACAAAATAACCCTTAACACCGACAAAATTAGCGAAAGACGCTACAAAGAATACGCCGAGAAAATGTGACGCAAACAAAAAAACGACTATCATTTAATTAGATAATCACTATATCGATATGCACTATTTTATTCGCCGATAAAATCAACATCGGATGATATCTGCATACGGCAAACAGTATATTTATACTTAAATCTAACGGTAGGGTTGTCTGTATCACTAAACAAGCAATGCTGTCCACCTGTTGTTAAGCTGCAACACCATTATTCTTCTGCTGTTCAAGCGTTTTGTACAATAACGTGCAAAAACTATTGGTCATTAATTAGTATAAATTTCCGGAACAGTTGTGTCCACGAGCCGAAGAGCCACACTCCATTTTTGGACTGTGGTGCGCGCTCGCTACGCTGCGTCCGTGTCGTGTAAAAAATAATTACGCTTGGTTGTGGTTTTTGAAATAATAACAAGTGACAGCCCTGCGCCAAATTAGATTTAATACTGAGCAAATATACATTTTTTGCGGATCATGACTTCAAGCGACCTTGAATTGTTACGAAGGTTACGACAAACACTATATTTCCTTCACGGACACAAACTTCTCGTGCGTAACGCGTGTGAACTGCGATTAAATATGAATTTAATATACAGCTATTCAACTTCGATGAAATTTGAATATATCAATGAATATATGAAGAGCGATCGACAGCTACGTCGTCGAACACGCAAAGGTTACATGAAGGTGAAATAACGAGACAAACGCTCGATATTGAGACGAAAAAAAAAACATAAGCACAGGGTGTCATAAGGACCGCGGAAACTTGAAACGAACAGACGAGCCACCCGATTGTAAGTTGGCACCGTCGCCCTTGCACATGAGTAACACCAAAGCCGTCAGTAATGTGTTGGCGGCCGAGAAAGAGAGGAAGAAATAGATATAAAATACACATTAAATAGGCCACAACAAATCAAAGACGAAAGAAAAACTGACTAAGATCGACCAATTGGATACTGGTAGGACATAAATGTAGATTAGGACGAAATAAAAAATAAAAAAAAATGGCGCGCTCGCTACGTTATGTTCATAACATTTAAAAAAAAAAACGATTACGCTTAATTTTGGTATATAAATGGAGATTATTTGATTAGATTAATCCATCCATTAAACGTGGACAGACGAGTGGTATCATCTTTAATGCTACTACTCTGCTTCTAGAAAAAACTTCGGTTGTGAGGCCGGCTGCCCAGTAAAAAGGTGGTCTTCCGCTCCAATCTGGGCCGGCAGAGCGGTGGTGATGTCTTTAATGTTACCGACGTCTACGGGCGGCGGTGAATATATACCATCAGGTGGACCATCTGCTCGTATGTTGGATATTTACGTAAACATCTGGCGGCTCTTACAGCTTATAATTGGAAATATCATTTAATAATTCACACCAATATAACAATACTAATATTAAATTCTTATTTTTATTGTATAGGTACTTACATATAATCGTATAGGCCATCTTGACATCTTATTGTAGTCTTTGTAACTGAGAACACCACAACGATGTCCTGATATGAGTATGACCTGGATTTCTCGCCGGGATAAAACGCGCCCTATTTAAACGTATTGGTAACTGTCTATATATTGTAGGGTGAAAGCAATTTCTATATTGATATAATTTCGCAATTTATTATATTATATACTTTCAATGAACATATCAAACCTAAGAAACGGACGAACTTATACATTTCAAACCTAACCACGGTGACCCCAGAACGTAATACTTCATAAATTCTCAAGGTAAAAACACCAGTATATAACATACCGTCAAAACAAACCGTATTGACGAGACAAATTGAATTATCTTAATAAGATTGCACCGGCCGGCACACGTAGGTATGTAAGCGTGTAGATAATCCTCAGACGGCATACGAGTTTTTTTATTGAAACATCAAACATAACTAACATGTAATGATTTTCAAGTTCAATCATCGTGAACATTTTACATTTCAACTGTAGCGGGTGGTACCCACGATTGTTGTATCTTATACATTACTTAACATTATTTAACAGTCGTCTTGTTTCAACTACTTTCCTACATGGAAAATTCCTACAGTCGAAATATTGCTATAAAAAAATTCGAGAGTACCCGTTTCAGAAAAAATAACTAAGTTTCGGATCACATGACAACCTAAAGTCTCGGCAATGAGTGACCCTACATGTCCACCTAGGCGTTCCTGATTCGATGTCCAGTTATAATTGTTATTTATCAGCTATTAATATAAATTAATCATAGTTACAAAACAAACTTATAAGTAACGCAATAAAAAGGAGAAAAAGATCAATGAGTTCAATCTCAAAGAGATTAACAAATGGCATTAAAATAATCGCGGTAAAAAAATAACCAAACAAACTAAGGGGTTTTATTAGTAGTAACCGACTCTACTATTCATCTGGTTCGACGTTAGTTTAGATCAGAGATGATATGGAGCTCCGTAACCGTGACCGAAAATATCGGATATCCGTAGTCAAATATATCCGAAACCGTACTCGAATCCGATAAAAAAGTTTCGTATAACTTCCGATAGGGACCGTGTGTAAATGAAACACGTAGGTGTGACACTTTCGCCGGCCGAGCCGATATACGCCAGCCACATCGCTCTCATCTTTAGACAATTTTTATTATTTAATTATAAAGGCTATTATTTTTTTTCTTCTATAATTATAACATCAAATAATACCTAGAAATAAAGTTAAACTTTTACCTTGTAAATATATGGTATGGTACTTTCCAAGGCTTAAATCATCTTATATCCGTAACTGAAATTACCTAAACAATCGGGCGATCCGAAATAATTTCATATCCATAACCGTAATTGAAACCGGTAACGTATTATTCTTATACCCATATCCAGACCCGAAATTTCATATCCATAACATGTCTAGTTTGGATCGATAGTACAAAATTATTGTTATGTCATCCGAATTACATCCACTTAATATACACACTCCCACAGATGACAGTAAGTTAAAACGATCTTCTCAGATTTGTTGACACACCGTACGACGCAGCAAATACAAGTGTAATAAAAGACCATAGGAACCATCGCAATCCTTTGAGAATACTTGAGCGAGTTCTTTTAAGATGTTCTTCTTCTTGTCAAATAGGAAATAGAATACACCAAGAGCGCACGAGCTCGTGTTGTGTTTTGGATAATTTTAAAATATATTTAACGTCAATAATTTCAAATAACTGCCGGATCAATGGCCAGGTAATTCGCTGTTGTTAGATAACGCATAACCGTATATCACTCTAACTAATCGCTACGATGTACCAACCACTTATGAAAGTCACCCGTGATGAAATATTTTGTCGGATTCCGTTCAGTTTAGCGGAAAACTGGTCAACATATGAGTTCACTGCGTTGTCATAGCGTGATATAAAAATTATTTTATCCACAAGCCAAACACGAGTCGCTTCCGTGCATACTAAGAATTATGCCATTAGCGATAATACATCTTATCTAGTGGGTGGCCACGCATAAAATTATACTCACAATAAAACATTTTTCCACCAAATCCTAAGCGTATCGCGGATTATCACCGGAAGATATTTTGTTATCTTTGATGTGATTCTTTCGATACAGTCCGCTAAATTCAAACTTCCGCTTCGTACTAATTGCAGATATGTTAAGTCGTATATTCATCAAAATGCTGTACGCAAATGTAGTGATAGTGATCGCAAACCAACAATTATTATTCCCGGAGATACAATTATTTTTAATTGTTTATTTTGTCCAGAGTAACAAGCATTACAGGTAAAAAAAATATTTATCAACAACTTTTACTTGTCAAAAGTTCTTGCAGTATGACCAAGAAGTGAAATTATCTGAAGGGATAATTAATGAATATTAACTATACTTATGTGTATATACATGAATTTTACGATTACTATTCAATTAATGTCGGATTATAAATCTGTATCAATATTAATATATAAGGAGAGAGTGCGAATTCGGTGAGTTTGTGTATATACGGAAAATAATTACCGAGACCACGGCAGCTATTTGAAAGGTTCAATATCCCGTATAGACAGACATACGCTATGAATATGTATGATAATTAATCGATTCCGAAAGAAGTCGGGACAGAGCGCTAATGTGATATAAAACGCAACCTAAATTTACATAAAAACTATAGATCATTTGATTTGAATTTCGCAGGCTTTATCTTAAGAAAAATATAAATAAAAACTTGGTTAAGTTACAAGTTCAGCGTGTTTATTAATATTCTGTGAGCACTTGCACAGCAAAACTCAACTTGATTTTTTATTACGGGAAGGAAAGATCTTCAATACGACGTAGGGCTTCTCTTGTGGCAAATTCCGAGTTGTGTGAAATTCCCACCTATCAAAACCGCATCGGCGATCATTTGGCGATTCGGGCAACCTTCGGTATCTCCAAAAGACATTTTCACACCTGTTATTAACGCCGAATACACCTGAAGCGTATGTGACTAAATTTGAATTGAATATTTGTTGTAATTTGCGCTAGAAGTGTCCATGTTGTGCAACTTAAGAATAGTCTTACCACAACATGGAAACATTGCTTAAACGAATTCTTACCTAGATATTTCTGTAATAAAAGTTCTTAATAAAAGTTCGTCTATGTATATTTGTATATCGGTGATAATAAAGCCGATTATTACTAGCGCCTGTTAATACGCTACGTTTGCATTGCATTGGGGTTTAGTGAGAGTGGTAGATGGTCGAATAGAAAGCAATCCCTACGGGCGCGCGTCTTTAATGACGCGTACGACGCTGGGGATCCACAGAGGTAACTTTTACGCCCTCACCAGTCGGATAGCATTAAACGAGATTTATAGACCCTGGGGGACTTACAAAAGCCGTTATCTGGTGAGCGGGGTTGCGTTCCTATGAATAAATTACACACTCATCTACCGGTAGATTCTATCAGATTCGGCGTACTTCTCCGCTGGTATACAACAAAATTCCCTACGATCACAGCGCCTTATTCACCATATCTAATGTAAACGTTTTGTAAATAATGATTATATGACCACTGGTTTTTAACTAAATGTAATAATCATTGAATTAATCCGGTTATATAAAACATATATTATAATAATTTAAAATGGTACCATTGTGCCCGTACTCGTCGTCATGAGTATAGTTGTTGGTACGATTAAAACTAAAACCTTCAAAAGGGCTGTATTGACACGGGCACGAGGATTCGTGCGAGTGGCTTGGTATCCTCCAAGTGGTACTGAACCAAGTGAGGATTGTAATTATTACCTAGAAGTGGAAAGAAAATAAAAGGTGAGTGAACA
>DWPT01006139.1:0-11680 GCA_018251895.1 Agathymus mariae mariae
AAGTGAGGCTGATGTAAATCCATCAACAGTTGATAAAACACTTACCAAAAAAGCAATTCGTCCCAAAATGGATTCTTTAATTGGGTATGGAAGTGACGAAGACAATGATTCAGAACGATATGGTCCACAAACTTCGGTAAGTGAATTCGGATGTTACCATATTTTTGTTATTAATATAAGTTAAGTTTACTTAAATTCAGTACTTTTAGTTTGGTCAGAAGCAGAGATCAATTTGTAATCACTATTAATAACGACCCACTGAAGCAATAAATAATTTTTATCCTAATGTAATTTTTGTGAAACTGAATAGTAAAAGTTATTAATCTGCGTTCTCTGCTTGACAATAGAATAATATTTTAGGGCGCCGCTGGGGGCTCTCGCCGTCGTGATTGCGACAATTATGAAACTGTGAACATGGACATGAGCGAGGTAATTCTCTATTTTATAACATTATCCATTTAAACTTTATCACGTATGCAAAAGGGCTTCAATCAGCAGTCAATTAAAAATTGCTAAAAATACGGACCTTTTTATAAAATAACTCTGTTGGACTAAAAAATCTCCTTAAATACATATCTAATATATCTAGAATAACAAATTTTCAAGAATTAATTTCGAGTAACAATTTATAAAATAAATATCTTGTCTTTTCCATGTAACCATAAAAATATAAGTCTTTATTCGTTGCAATTCTTTCAACGATGATATTAACACTTTTATTATTTTATATGTTACCCATTTGTAAATTGACACAAAACAAAAGTCAAATACCCTCCGACCTGAGGCCTCAAGATGAGCAGCCGTCGTCTCTGGCATCCCCTTTACAGCAATATCACGTGAGTACATAGCTATAAGGTGAAATTCAAACTCCTTAAATGCTTCAATTTTGGAAAATTCTCTCACAAGTAACCAACCTATGAATTATGTACAGGTACAAATATATAAGTTTAAATTTGTAAAAATTTTATCAATGTAAAATACAAACTGCTTATACAACATAAAAACTAAATTTAGGATTTAAAAAAAGTTTACAAACAGAATCACCTCTTTCTTCATACATCCATATATCCTTATAGATGTGCAAGGGTTTTGTCTACCACACCCCCCCCCCTAGTGTATCTCAGGTGATAAACAAAAACATTAAATAAGATAAATTAGCAATAAGAAAATTAGTGATAAGAAATAAATTTCATCTCAAAACTCAAGAAGCATGGAATTCATGAGACCGTGCTGCTCCAGTAAGATCATGTGTAATGCTTAAGACTAATTAAATTGTTGGAAGTTTCAGGGTGAGCTTTATCATTGAATAAGAATTAACTTGATAAGTACTGTCTTACTATAATTAATAGTAACTGTATACACTCTCTCTCTGAAGCCCTCAAAGAAAATGGATATTTTCCTGAATATAACTATCCAACATAAGCTGTACCCAAATCTCTTATATTATCATTGAGTTATCATTGATACATACCAATTATCAGAGAAGACATTAATCAGTGTATGATACCTAACATAGTGTCCAATAAATAACACATTTCATATTACATAAATATTTAACATGGTGTTTGATTTTCCATTACTCTGATCTGCCTATTTCATAACTTGATGTATCCAGTGATCATCTGGAATCAATGGTGACTGCACTTGGTGGTGATGCACAGCATCATAATACTTAATAAGTTTGTTTTATCAAAATGCAATGCAAACATTTAAAACAATGTGGTTTAATATGATAATCAAACCACAAATATCAGTGACCACAATAGTGAAAACAGATAGGCCATAAGAGCCTTAATAGAATTTAATTATCTGTATTGGTATACTCCTCAAAGAAGAATTAAATAACTTATGAATTAAGGAAACATAAACAAGTTATCTTTGAGTTAACAAGCTAATATTTAGTTTGGTATAATATATTTTCGTATTAATTGTGTCAACTTTATGTGTTGATAGTGAGAAATACATATGTAAATACAATATATAAGCAATGTTACAAGGTATTAAGACATACTTAATTTAGTATTCATATAATGCTACAAAATTAAAATAGTTAACTTCCTTAGAATTTAGATAATTTAAAGCAAATTATAAACCAGTATCAGTAACATAACTGAACACATTATTCCAGTGCAGGTTGGTGGCGGATATTGATAATATGCTTACTTTATTATAATATAGCTATATATTGTATTAGGTGTACATAAAAAATAGAATATACATTTAATACAATGATTTTTTTTTAAGTATATAAATGCAGATATAAATAACAATAAAACATGAAGAGTAGTGCAGAGTAATGTATGTATTAACATACACATATTACAAAATTTTTGGTTAGTAAATATATTAAGTCTAGTTATCTCGCTGGATGTCGCTATTACTTTTTTTTAATGTGAATAGCTGACTAATAAGCAGATGAACCACCTGATGGTAAGTGGTCATCATCACTCATGGCCATGAATTACACCGAAGGTGTCACTAATGCGTTGTCGGCCAAAAAGAAGAAAGAAAGTAAGTACTGGCTCTCAAGTCGCCAGCTGGAACACAACATGTCGAGTTGGAGGCTGTCTCAAACAAGAGGGTGGAAAGGAATTTTTGGTCGAAAGGATATTTATGGCCGTTTTGAGGCGGCCTAGAATACTCGCCCCAATACCGTGCTGGAAGAACAGTGTCGTAAGAGGCAACAGAAACCAGCCTGCTTGGTGGTAGGACTTCGCGTGAGGATTATATTGTCCGATATCGTTATTAAGTATTTTTTATTATTAATGGTATTATCATCTTTCTGCGAAGCCTGCCTGGCTAGCTACCACCATCCTGCTTGAGAGTCAGCCGCCAAACGACTTGACGTATTCCGGCTGGGGGTTTGAGAGCCAGTATTTTCTTTCTTATTTCCTGGCCGACAGCGCACCAGTGACGCCTTTGATGTCACTAGTGTCCATGGGCGACAGTGACCACTTCCCATCAGGTGGCTCGTCTACTCGTTTGTCGGCTATTATCATAAAAAAGTAATAGTATTAATGGCTTAATAATAATGTTGATAATATAATTATAACGCGAAATCCTACCACCAATCGGGCTGGCATCTGTTGCCTCTTACGACAAACTGTTCTGCCAGAATGGGACTGGGGAATGTATTGTAAGCCGCCCCAATACGGCACTGTAATAACGACTTACCTACTTGACATATTCCGTCATTTTTTACCTGTGTCATTTTATCACGTATAATATGCTGTTAGGCATACTCTTTTTGGTGTTGGTATAAATATGAAGGCTGACCTGAAAAAATACCTGACGTTATTTTTTTCTACACAAATCTTTTAAACATATTTTCTACAAGTAACCACAAGCTTCTAAAAATATAATTTTTTAACGCCTTCAATATGCATCCCTGAAGATCAAGTGCGATATTGGATACTTATCTTGCTGCAGGACTCTCACGGCGAGGACTCGGAGCCCGAGCTGCCGCAGGCGGAATTCACACACGGCGAACTACCATCACACGGCGCCAGACGGGGCTTCGGTGAATACTAGTTTATATTATACGCGGTTGTTAAGTACTATATCATTTGATAGCATGTGTATAGTGACGCATACTAACTCATTAAAAACCTTTTTTCACTCTTGACTTCAACGCTAAAATTGTAGTGTTCTTTAAACATGATCAAAACAACATAGGGAATGTGTTATACGCAATATGTGGTTTGAAGAATAACATTGGTAACGTAATTTAGCTCCTGGATTCGTATAACCTTATCAGAAATAATATATTTTTGCTATAAGTTACAAAATACTGCTACAAGGCAATGTTGTAGGATACAATAAACACCAAAATTGGGTTCGCACTCAACGATGATAGTTGCTGTTGTTTACGACACGTCTTCTTTATTGGTGATACATTGTGTGTGTCTGTGTCTGAGAGACAGAAAGAGATTGTGTAATTAATTACCACTGGCAAATATTCTAATGCCCATTGTGCCTTGTGTTCCAAATAACACAGATTTGTATTTATGTTCATTTTTTTTATGTCCTCGAAGACGACAGGCGCGATCGAGATCGTGAACACAACCGCGACCGTGACCGCGATAAGGATCGCTCGCGCAACGAGGATCGACGCGACCGACGTCGCGACTCGCCTGCTCGCTCGCTGCCCGCTCGCGACAGGCCAGAGAGAGACAACCGCCCTGATAGACGGTCTCCTCGCAGAGACGACAAGTACAAGTTGGTGACAATATAATTACGTGACCTATCTTAGCATGACTTGTCAACGTTGAGAAACTTATAACGCTTTTCATGACTCTTTTCATTAAGAAAGAAAACTTAAGAATTCACTATTCTATAAATTGAAAAAAATATAATATAAGTATAAGTTGATAATACATATATATAAATTTTAATTTACTATAGAGAAGCGTTCTTAACCAAGATATATATTTTTAATACATATTGCATACACAGCTACAATTTTAATACGTATTGAACGACCATATTTCGGGTAGAAACGTATCCTTTGATTTAATAATCATAAGTTTATTTTAAGTGTTGTGTATTCTTGTATTCATCACCTTAGTACTGATTCTGTGCAGGTTCTAACTTTGTAATTGTTATTTAATTTTCTTTAACAAAACCCTAGGTGGGTGGCCCCAAAAGATTACCAAACTCCCAAGCTTTTTTTCCTACTCAGTGTATTTAAAACAAAACATAAAATCACCCAAAATTGTTTTTTCCAAACGGTTGTAGACTAAAAATTTACGAGCATATATGTACGAAATGTTTTTGAATTTAGTACACAAATGGTGATGTCATCAGGTCAGAGAGGGTCGACCGCAGCCGTGGACACGAGGGGTCGTCGCGAGACGGCCGACGCGGTCTCCTCGGCGACAGACCGGACGAGAGATCAACTGAAACTGCCAAGGCAAGTGATACTCTATTTCAGATAAGGTATACATCCGTAGTAACTTTCAAACTTTTTGTTAACAGTATGATTTTAAATATACATCATCGCGCGGACATTTGCGTTTTTTACCGTATTCGTGTCGTGTGTCGTGATACGGTACCAAAGAACGCAAAACTAACTAGACTTGAAATTGACAGAAGCATCTGTCGTTAGTCTGTCGACTGTTAAGAGTTTCCCTCCTCCATAGCAGGCTCACCGTGGATCACTGTGATCGTAATATAGTTAAAAAACAAATCATGAGAACGCGTTCACCTAGCGACCGACATGGGGCGTGTACAATCCAGCGTTTTAAGCATCCAAAAAATACCTTTATAAAATACATATTCGTTATCGTGTTGCATACTAAAGCGCTTAAGAGGACGTGTATGGGTTAATTTTCATACACTTTATTACAGATGCCGGCACTGATGGATTTGAAGCCGTTCGGAGGCGACGCTCCGCCGGGATTTGTGAAAGCATCCGACACTCGGGATGCTGTTTCACCGAGGTATGATAGCATTTTAAAATGTCTCATTTGAATATTGCCCGATATCAAATATTGCCACTTAAAGAGTATCATCCAACAGGTGAGATTTTTCAGATAAGCCACATTGAAATCGATTCTATACCTTACATGAGGAAGAAAAATTGAACCGTAAATACTGAATACCGCTTGCTTATCCTTTACCCATAGAATTTGCAGAAAACGATGCAAGTAGAAATGAATAATATTTTGAAAATATTCTAATAACAATAATAATTTGAACTTTATGTCGACCTGCAGGTTCACACAGCGTGACCGTCATGACAGAGAGAAAGAACGAGAGCGCGACAGAGATAGACATAGCCGACGATCAGAAGAAAGACGGTAAATTATGCACTTGCTTACTTAAATATATTTAAGTACAGAATCTCTGTTCTCTTACTACAGAATCAACATTATTATTACTATAGTTAATACGTACATAATTAACATCAAGTCAGAAAAGGTCGACCATAGCCAATGGACACAGGGGTCCTCGGTCTATCGGCGACGGTGACCACTTACCGTCAGGTGGTTCGTCCGTTCGTTTGTCGACTATTTACTTAAAAAAGTAACCACAATTGTTGTAGGTATTGAGTTAATGCATACCCTGATTTAGAAAACGTAAAAGGTTTTGGTTTTTCTCGTAGCAACACAACGTGGAACTTTAATGTTAGTTACATTGGTAGCCATGGAAATCGAATTTTATTAAACTATGAGACAATAAGTATGCAAAAGATTTAAAATTATCCTTCGTATATATACAGCATAAGTTTATAAATTAATTTGTATGTTCAGGTGCTCCCGCGATCAAGGCAGGTCCGAGCGTCGCTCACGCTCGCGCGGGGCCACCTCCAGCCATGGACCAAGGTATTCACTTTTGCTTATCGATACAGCCATTTATGATCATGTTGTATAAATCATGTGAAATTTGGTCTAATACAAATTGAAACGTCGTCGTGAGTCATTCTTATTATGATTTATAAAATGACTAAGGGTTATGTTTCCAATGGCCATTGTGACGTGTTGTGTTCTGTTTTGGTCAAATACAATGTTCATTGAGTTTGATCCACGTAATCTGCTATTAAAATGAACCATGAAACATTATTCGGTTCCAGATCCTTAATTTAGCAAGACTAGAGTATAGAGTAGGCTCTCGCTAGTATATGGTTTCTACAGTGGGCATTGCATTATTGATGGGCAATTGCGGATAATGTGAATAGCTTTACCTCATACAAACTGAAATTAGAAGTTGCTTAATTTTATTGTGAAAGTGTATATTAAGAATGCAATATCCACTGAGCAGCCTGATTTCAGTTTGACACTTTGATCACTTCTGCAAATAGACATGGATTTGAAGCCCCAGGGAGGGTGTGGGGGAAAGAGGACTCTATATTATATTAATAAAACTTAATTAAGATTGGTGATTGTCAGTTTGATGATTTATATATGTATATTCACAGTGCAAACGAGAGGCGTGGTTCGCCGTCGTCAAACGATTACAGGCCTTCTTCATACAAAGTCAATAAGAAACTGGAGGTTATGGAGAAAATGGGTAAATATGTTTTTTTATTGTAACATTGCATTACAAGTATATTTTAACAGACTGAAGTGTCTGCTGGATCTGATACCAGATTTAGTTATTTCTTGTTATTACTAGCGGACCCGATAGGCGTTGTCCTGTACACACGTCTTTAATTCGAAAATTTCCCGTGGAAAGTTTCCATTTTCCAAAAAAAATCATTTAAATCGGTCCAGTCGTTTAGGAGGAGTTCAGTGACATACACACGTACACAAGAAATATATATATAAAGATGTGGGTGCAGATGTCTCAATTTGGCTCTCTGTACGGAGGTACTAGTCCTTGTAGAAACTTTTTGCATCTTGATCAATCTCTCTGATGGGCAGAAGTAACAATTAGATGAAACTCAAATTGTATTATAATTTGAAAAGTATACAATTTGATTGAATGAATTGATTGAATGTATTACAGTGAGTTGATATGATAAATATATAATAAATGTCAACTTATTACTTTTTTAGGTGCTTTCGCATGTAATAAATTGAGTAGCTTGTTTGCTTTTATGTGAAAAATAGTGATCATAAAAAACCAGTTGCGAAACACTGGTCCTTAGCGCGTCAACAATTATGTTGAATAAATCAAAATCGGAGAAGTCATGACTCAGTTTACTGATCTGGTAGAGAGGGAATTTCGTTTGTATTTAGTTAACTAAAAGAACCATATGAGTGACCTATCGACTACACGATTATCTGGCCGACCTTGAAGGCATTGTAGATTAATTTTGTCGAGGAGTTATGGCGAATCTTCTGGATACGGCGCTATTTTTAGTAAGAGAATGGTGTTAGCTATTTTACGTCTTTCGTATAGTGGTAGGACATGATTTCTTTTACATGTATGTTCATAGCTTACATGGTATTTATTCTACTGAAATTAAAGTTACTTCATGAATATACGCTGAATAGATTCTAATCTATTGGTATAAATGTGGTACTGCGGATTGCAATATTGCGATCGTAATTTAAGGATGCTGCGCACATAATATGCATAATAAAGAATTTAGTATTATCAAATTGTGAACATTGCCTTTTATTGCCTTTTAATAAATCTCATTTACCTTGGTGGCTCCTTTCAGTTAATTTTTCGATATGTTTATCATGATATGCTGGATGCCTTTCCCAGTGGTTTAAGCGGATCAGGAATAGTTTTGTCTAAATGGCTAAATTATATGGGATCATCCTCGTCGAGTCGTCGAGCGGACCGACGGCCTCGCTTTTGCATTTGATACCGTAAAGAAAGCAATTCTTGATTAATTTAAAACAATTCCACGTCTTCCTACCGTATTGAAAGTTACATTTGGAAAGTCTTTCAACACCTGCACAAATCAACTATTATTTTGATATTTACTATGTACTTCGATATAACTAGTGTTTCACACGATTTACGTCAACTTATGTTTTGTATCATTGGAACGGAATTAAGAACTTAGTTTTCATCATTACTTAATTTAATTAAAAAGATTAGCGAATAAGTTTTAAACTTCACATCATAGATGTCGCTATGATACTTTGAGTTAGTTCGTATTGCAACAAAAGGATGTCGTTTAAATATACAATGATCAAAACTAGCTTGTTATTGTTCGGCGACAGGTCTGCAGATCAAGACTCCGGACGGATCGATGGCGACGGCGCAGCAGCTGCGCGCGGCGGCGCACGAGCCGCAAAGCGTACCCGCCTACTACAACCCCGCCGCCGTCCATTCTAACAGGATCCTCGATCAGGTCGACACCACTCACTATTAACACGACTTAAGGAGGTCCGTTAACACTGATCTCTACGGTATAACGGCGGTAGCCACACGGTAGACTCGAGTTGTATGCTGCACGCATCTATTATTTATTTTTCAATACCTGAGAGAACTCCATTACATGTTAGAAGATGTAAGACTGCCAACGTACCTGGTCCATCATTATTAGATTTTTGTCGTTTTTAGTGGCCATGAACCACGCTAAAGGGTAGGAACTGGGATCGGTTGCAGTTGGATGTTGAAAAAAGTCCGATACCATCTAATTTTACAATATAACGGCGTTACAGCGTATCACACAATACTAGCCTACCGTTAGGGCTACGTCGGTCCCCTGCACTGAGAGCCTGGTTTACAATCTGCATGCCTCTAACAATTTTTTTTTCGTCACTATGAGCATATTATTGAATAATTATTACCGGTTTCGATAAAAAAAACTTACGTAACAACGATGTTCCTTTAAATATTCGCTCTCGGATCTCTTGTGCCGCGATGGTCAAACCACTTCCTTGTCACTGTCCAGCAACTTATTTTCAATGTTGTAGTCGTTGGACGTGTACAATAGGTGAAACAATTATGCATTGATAGGTACAGAAGCGCAAGTTGCTGTGGTCCAACAAGAACAAATCGGAGGCCGAGGAGGCGGCCAAGTGGAGCGGCACGAAGTTCGCGCAGGACGCGGACGGCAAGCAAGTGTCCAAATTCATGCGGCTCATGGGCATCAAGGAACCAGGTATCTGCTGCATCGTCAACTTCTTGAATTGTTCATCTCTACTATTATTACGAGTGTATACAGAGAGCGCTAATATTAAATTATGTGTGTATGCTGAAGGTAATCATCGGAACCACGGCACCTCTTTGAAATATTCTTACCATTTGTAGTTTTATTCCGGATGGATATATGCTATGTAACTTGTTTGTTTACCAAAAAACAGTCGAGCCGCTAGTATTTAATGAAATAATATTTCCAATATAATAATAATACCAAATAATTGAATTGATGATAGTATTGTTTTACCATCGGTCTCTTGCTCTAGACACTTGGGTTAAATTTTGCACGCACTGCGTGTTTGAATATAATAAATTATAATTGATTGTGCTGAAAAAAATTTGAAGAAACTACAACTACATGCCATGCAATAATCCAAAATGTTGTCAATTAGAATAAATATGGCATGTAGCAATACCTCGTAGAATATATTTAAAAGGCAGACGTTAACCTTTTAAGTTATTTATCTAAGTTGTAAAATCTTATGCCCTAAGCAGTTGACAGATTAATAAATGCAACGCAATATAACGATGAAGCAAAGTTGAGATTGACATAAAATAGCCAATTTAACAACAATCCCGGTTGTAAACCACATCATATGATAAATAAATAAAAGCACATATGGGTGGTTGTTTGGGTTTTGATGTCATTTATATTATACCAGCAGAGCTCTCCCATGACGGCTTGATTGTTTTATGTCCAACTCTACATTTTTTTAATGTATTCAGCTGCAGTGAAGCCTGAGCCTACTGCTGCAGCCGTGGACCCAAATAAAAAACAGGAGGAATTGTTTCAAGCAATGCAAGCGCAGTACGAGGTTGCGCGCGCCACCACACACACCATGCGAGGCGTGGGCCTAGGGTTCCAGCGCGGACCGTTTTAGGACAGTGATGAATACCGTACGGCAATACGGTAATAGCCATCAGCACCATATGAACATTTGCAAGTTCACTTGATGCACCAATGTGAAATTTTGTGTGATTATCTAATACATAGGGCATCTACAAAGGATTCATCTGTAAATAGTGCATATTATGTATTAAAAGCTGAAGTTTGTGCAAAGACTGCACTAAACAAAAGGAATTTTAAAATAGTGTTGTTATATTACAGATTTAGCAGTGAAGTCATACAATAACAGACTATAAACATCCAGTATAGAATATTATTGAAGAGTTAACAATGATTTTTTTGTATGTCTGATGACTAACGGGATGTTGGTGTTGCATAAAAAACATTCAAAGTTTGTAAGCTTATTAGTCTTGGTAGTGGTAACAACTTGCAAAGCAAACGGCTTGTGACTTAACAGTCTTGTGCATTTCTGTGGTAATGCTGTAATGAGATGGTGAGTGTAAATTAGATAAACTTTATGACCTGCTATCGGTTTAATTTTACCCACTGATTTTATAAATATTTGGTTGTTTTTTATTGTTCTAGAATATTATTAGTGGTTTTGTGAATAATAATAATATATCATCGTATTACGATACTACTATCGTCAATATTAAATTGCAGCAGTGTCAGAATACATATAATATTATAGATACTCTTTATAAAGCTTTTGTCAATTACATTTCAGCATCTAAAGTTTTAAGCAAATTATATTGAATTATTTGGGTTTGCTACCTTCTCTACTTGTATATTTTATATATACAGTAGTCCATAAGGGACACTCCAAGATTATATGTCCGAAAACTGTAGCTATAATGTAATTCCCCTAAAAATAAAGTTCAATATAGTTTTAAATTACATATATTAAACTGACACCAATTGTGGAGTAGACTTCAGATCTATGTGTGATATGTTATTAATTATATAAGTATTAGTGGTATTAACTGTGTTTGAAATTAATTTCCTAGTAATTTTAAGTTTGTTCGTTATTAAAATTAGCCTTCAGTTTAGTCAACACAGTAACTACTGCTAATATTCTTTTAGAATACTTTAGAAATAAAACAATATGAAATATTGTATTTTGTATTATTTTACTAACCACGATATTAAGAATTTGGTTTTATTTATTTCCGCTCTATGCATCTACTTATACGTAGTCTAGAAAAACCTTTTTATTACAATAGTACAATGAAAATCTAAAAAGAATATAATAATATAAACTTCGATGCATCACATATTTTTTTT
>DWPT01006140.1:0-11678 GCA_018251895.1 Agathymus mariae mariae
ATTCCAAACAATATACCGTGAAAAGAAATCCTAAGTAGTAATTAATTATCTTAAAATTGATGTTAAATTATAATCTGTTAATAAACATTTTGTGAGGCTGGCAAAATGTCAAACATATTGTATTATAATTACTAAATAATTATTAAACGCAGTTGTCAATTTATAAGTATTTCTATTTATTTCAACCTCCGGTAACATTCGCGAGCACAGGTGCGAGAAGCGTCAGTGGTCATATTTATGGAAGCCCCCATTAAGGCTGGTAAAAAACGTTTAATGACCGTAAAGCCTAAAGATTTATCTTTTGTTAAAAGTATTAGTATTTAAAGACAATCCACTACGTCGGTCAAATAGCGGCCGGCGAAGTTGTCAAAATTTTGAGAATGTTTTCCTGGAGAGGCAAAAGGCTTAAGAGGCACTTTCTGGTCACACATAGATTTACTATGACAAGCGACGATCGAGGTATTGGCATTATTTACAACCACCGGTCTCCATACTCCCTTAGTCTAATCTCTATTTTCCTTATATAATTCGGTTCTTGTAAAAAAACGTTGTCAATCCCTTCTTGATTTTAAAACTCTTAGTTATAAAATAAAGGTAATTCGTTATTAAAACAACCATTTGAATAGATATCAGAACCAATAAAATCAACCACACTAGGATTCGAAGCTTGGCTAAAATTCGAAATTTAAGTTACAAATAGGTTTAATAGCTGTTCTGTTAAAACACACAATACAAAATAGCGGGCGCCTCAACTGTCAGAATACGGTTTGATTATAGATTCAGCGGATGAAAATGACTGGTGTTGCTTGCCCGAGTCTGCATTGACGTCAGGCTACCTCAGCATCTCCGAGTACAGTAAGAGTAGGCTCCTTTTTTTTTTGTAGCAAGCGATGTAAAACCGGACACTAGTTTTAGGAAGTGTTCGGGTGAAATGGTCCAGAGTCCAGCGATATTCATGAGTCCCGGCGTCCTCGCTAGTGCAATGCTCAGCAGGGAGCATCACGAGTAGGGTAGTTTATAATTAGAACCTTCTGTAATTCGTATCTAGTATGGTATCCACATAAGTTCTAATTATTTTTAAAATTAAAATATGCTCAATTATAACGGTACAGAGCATATAATATTACTACTAGCACTGGTTAATAATGAACTACTAATACAGGTACATTTAAAATGTTGTTAGTGGTAGACATAGCACCTAGAACAATTCCAAACTTAAATTTAATAATTTAAATTTAATAATGTAAAATTCTTCAGTCTTAGCAAGGTACATTTATATAGATGAGATATAAAGGTATCTATTTAACAAATTACCACCCTACTGTGCCTACACACAGGTACAAAACGAACAACTGACCGTCATGATGAAGTAGAAATGTAGAACTAACGGAATATTGGCCGGTTGTGCCAGTCGATGCTTCGTAAGAGACGTATAAACTTAACGTGAACCATCACTTGTCTTATTGCAAGTGCCAGGACCGGACGAAATCGGTGTAATTAAAAAACACATTCAATTTTAATTTCATAATTTTTTTATTAAAACTTTCTTCTTATAAATCCATCGATTGCTAACATAATATAGAATAGAACGTACATAGAAGCCATGTCTCAATGTGTGATTTACATAAATACATACAATGTTATCGCGATGACAGCTACAATCGTACAACGGTCGCACGCAATTCACGTGACCTCAAACACGATGACGGACCGCCATTCTGTTTATGGGATTTCAAAATGGCTCCCATATATACTATTATGTCAATAATTCTTGGTATTCGTTTTCTACACTTCAGTTTATAATTCCATTATCCAGACGAAAATTTAATATTTTTATGTTCTACTGCAACTTTGAATCATAACTTTCGATATGAAAATTCAAGCTATAGAAATTGTAGATTTGTACTTATTTAATTATATATTTGAAATCCAAAATGGCGGCTCGTCATATTGTTCTTGCGCGATGTATTTACCATTACAAAGCACCAATCAATCATTCGAAACTAGGTAATAAGAAAAAAATAGCTATTAAAATTAATTTTATTATAAGGCCGTTTCTATATAGTAGAATACATGATTTGAAGGAAAACATTAAAAATGGACGATTAGCAAAAATTTTATATATTACCTACAAGGGAATCGTATTAGACAAAAAAAAATGTTTAAATCTAAAGTATCGACCGACTCACACCTCCATCCAAACGATTTGGTTTGACAAATTACATCACTCGATAGTATAAAATATACGCTTACGCACAAAACTGTCACAAGTGTACTAAAAACAATTGAACAACTTATTTCACGATTTGACAAAGTCGTACTTTTAAACGCACTAGAACACGCGGAACGCAATAACACAGAATGGACTGAATCTTAAAAAAAGAAAACATTATATCAACACTCATTTTAGTATTGTCGCCGGCAAAATGAAGCCGGCCTGTAGAAACTCGAAATTAAAATATCTCAATTGTGTAAAGGTGACAAAGCGACGAATCGAGTTACTTATATAATGTCGAATGTTTTTAAAACATCTAATTTCGACATCGTCAACAAAATATTAAATTGTCTGTAGGCCCAGTCCGCTAGTGTACGGGCAGTGGCGCCGACGATAGCCGACGCTCGCTGGCATTTATCCAAAATTGGTTACGGGCTAAAACTATCGTTTAGAGGCTATGTACAATAAATTATACCTTAAAAAACCTTGTGCATTCTTCAGCCTATGTTTTGTCGTCGATTTATTAATATCCAGATATTTCTCATTTTCCATACCATATTTAAATATGATTTAACTAATCTTTATATTATTTATAGCAGACGAACGTAGTAACTAGCTTCGTGACAGTTAACTTGAAATTTGTATGAACATCTGCGTAACTTGTCCGTATAAAGCGATAAAGTGCTAAGCAATTTAAGTTTCCAAAGCATTACATGTCGGAAAATAGGAATAACACACGATTATTATTATCATCAACATCAATAATGTACACGAACGGTAAACGAGCGCCCCAGTGTGCGCGGGTACCTCGCTATACCCGTTCTGACCAGTAGATTGCAGTCCATTCCATGACAATTTTAAAGACGACTGGTGACCCACCACACTCAGCACGTTTTCAACGACATACGGATTGGATCCGAAAAGCTGGAACAACAAAAAATGCGGAGACAAACGGTACCTACAGCAATTAGGAAATGCCGTCGCAGAGTAAAAAAATCATAATTCGTAATGACAACATATTATAATCAATTATTTTTCATTTAATTCACTTTTAAATAAATTAACACGCTTAATTAATCTCCTATTCCATGTCTATAACTGTAAATTACATATAATTTTCAAAGTTAAACGGTATCAATATTAGAGTAAGGATGAATTACTGATTTTTCTCTGCGACTGTACCTAGTCGTGGAACATTGAAAAAAAAAACCTTATAGATACGGAATATACAAGTTCGGGAATGAGACCGTCCCCGATGTAAGAATATTAATAATAATTTGTTATCATACCTACTTAAACGATGAACAATTGTAATAATAAAGTGAAAATTATAACTTTATCAAAATTACATTTACCAGTTAAAAATTGATTCCTTAACCGATAAGGACCACCTGATAAATTAAGTTTGACAAACACAAGCTCCAGACGCCAGGACATCGTATCGCAAGTAATAATGCAAGTATAAAAAAGACGAGGTGGCGACGTTAATAATGAAATATTAACGATCGAAGGAAATGAAACGCCGAAAATTGTCAACGTGCCAAGATACAAACGTCAGTGCAAAGCCCCGAGCAAGCGCCGGAGCCCGCACTCGTATCACGTTTTAATTATACCGTAAATGGACTTCCGATTGCATTCTGACGTTCGTAACTGCGGAAACGAGCTGACGAACGATAGTCGTCTCTTTCTCTCCCACTGCGTTTCTCTGCAGAAGAACGGGATAGACGTATAAATGAGCAACAACGTTTCGACGCTGCATCCCGCTCGCTCGTCAAGGAAAAACATATACAGATTATATAATATCATACAAACGCTAACTACTCGTTATACAAATATTGTTTATGCATCTCGTTCTAACAACACATGTTTAGTTACATACGTAACTAGCTATTTATAGTTATAGTCTCAGTCGGGTGAATCGAGACAGTCTGCCTGTGAAATTCAAACAAACGTACGACGACTTTGAAACGAAAAAAACGATTTTGAAATTCCAATTAAATTATTGCTAGTTTAATTAATTTCACAGACAGAATCAAACGAGCGATGCGACCATAGAGGTACGATACATGGAGTAGGTGAGACATACGGCTGACGGTTAGAAAGAGAAGTGAGATTGCGATACCCAGTTTGTTTCTCTCTACTAACGCATGCGTATGCAGAACAGCTTGTTTTTCAAATAGTAAAATCAAAACAATTGACACACATTTTTTTTTTTTTTCATAAACACATTATCAACCGCAGATATTCAATTACAACAACAAACCGTCGAATCGTTCTATTGTGCAATTGCGCACGCGCGAGAAGGGAGATGTACATTATTTTCAACCGAAGGACAGTTGCAACCCTGGCTCGCCTGTTCCATCTATAACACCCCCATGGTCGCGACCTTGGCCTTCATCGCTGTACGTTCACGACGAGAGCGCGTCTCACGGGCACCGCCGTGACCAAACTGCGACAACAGTGCAGTGCGCGACCTGCCGCCTCCTGCCGCCCCGTGTCCACTCGTGGAGGGATCCACGCATCACGTAAATATCACATCCGGTTGGTGAATACAATTGAATATTGAATCACAACGAAACCGCGCCCAGCTAGTGTACGAAAGTATCCGATGACGGAGGTTTCAACACAGCTACGGTGGCTTGGCTAACGTTGGAAAATTTGTTAATTCATTAATTAAAAAAATTATATTTAATACAAAGTTGTGGCAAAAGAACACCGTGAAATCCAATATATATATATATATATATAAGATTAAATTAAAAACAAAAATGAATAAATATTTGTGTTTATGTAAATTGTTTATAATGTTTCAACTCCACCACATCGAATTATCGAGCCGTGCCGTGGCCAAGGACGCTCGCACGAAAATTATCTTGTACGATATTAATTCGGCTCGAATTTTGGTGCAAAAAAAATACATCGCAATCAGTCATTTTATCATTATTTTACTACATCATTATTAGAATTTACTACGAAAAATAAAATGAAATGTTTAAACATAATCAAAATATATTACTGGATACATTAATTCAAACTATCATTACATATAACATACCGAAGACAAACACATCATGTTTCTATATCGAACTTTGTTTATAACGATTCAATAGTTCACAAATAGCAGTGCGACGTGCTTCGAGAATCAACGCGATGTAAATGTGGCCGTCACTGACCATGTTCCAGTTGGATACGTTTCATTAGAATATTTTTCGTGCGGTAACATCGTTTAGCACTTTAAAATTTCATCTAATCGTCCGAAGCAACAGCGTCGCTTCGACCGAGTCCTTATCGCGCACGGCGACACGTGATTTCCTTTAACGATCGCCGCGCACCAAATTCACTACAGTAAAGTCACGTCAGAGCCCAAGTTTATTTCCGCACGACACCACGCGAGCGCGTGGCGTGTACGGTCGAATCTCCATCCTAATCATTATTACTTCCTTTAATTATAATAGTAATAATTATTATTATCATTAAAAAAAAATCACAATAAATAAAACTTACAATTTACACAAAATTAATGATATCGCAATACAAACCGTATTACCAGTGCTCCTGCTGTACACGACCTAACAACGACGTGAATACCAGAATAACAGACGTACGGTTACATCGCAGCAAACTAAGACAGGTTAATAATTAATTAATTATCGATCACTTGCGGCGTGTTAATGCGACGCCCTTGAGTGTTTATATTTTTAATAGTATGAAAATCTTTTTATTTATTCATTTAACACTTTCGTAACACGAGGCACGCCAAGCGGCCGCCGCGACGATGGTAAATCAGATACACTGAAAACTTTTGCTTAAATAAAGCTAAACAAAAATAAAAGGCTCGACCACGCCGACAATCTCAACGAGAACCGTGTGTTTGAGATATAAATGCATTAATTGGTTACATAATCATCACCGTCCAAATACATCGGCGGACAGACGCGACGTGTCGGACGCAACGCCGCGACGGAACGGAGCGGTACGGCGTTAACTCCAAGTTGTGACGTTTCATTTGCAATTTCGTAGGTAACACGTATCGATCTGTCAGGTTTGTAAGGTTTGTCTGTTTGTAAGCAATCGTTTCAACTACGGTATTGACAACCTTATAGTTTATAGTAATGTGGTTAACGTGGCCGAAGCGTGCGTCGCTGCGGTCCCGACACGTGGCACTCAATTAAATGTTCACCCTCTATACATTTACGATAGCCAACATTATAATTGTGTTCGTCGGTAAACACGTTTTTAAAACTTAACGAACACGAATGCGTTTTCCGACGAACCCAAATATTAATTTCAAACATAGAAAAATGTTTATGTCGCAAAATGTACAGCGTGTTTGTTCAACATACCGTTCTCAATACATACACGTTGGCTAGATCACGTCAAACAATAAAACCTTTGCTATTAAATTTTAGTCGTGTTCCGTTTTCGGTCCGGAGCTATAAAAAATAACGTTCACAGACAACCTTACAGTTTTAAATTACTCCTGTTACTTATTTTGTACGACGAATATTCGTAGAGTTACGAGTTTAATCAGAGTGACATTAAAAAAATCTACAAAATTGATAATTACCAAAATCAATTAATTGATATCGATTGATTATATCTTATCGCTCTGCCCTTGACCTGACGTTGTCTAATTTGAAGTATCCAAACGTTTTATATATCATAAAAACGCTGAAAGTGTGCTTATTAGATATGTTTTCATCTTAAAAAATATGTATTCAAGTACGCGATCAGGGCGAGTCATAACGAGACCTGCCCGTATCTGTGCCAAAAAAAAAAAACGTCAAGGAAATTGAAGAAACATACACACTTTTAGCACCAGTCAATTGCATCATAAATAATTACTATAGAAGGCACCCTTTTATACGACGAAGCGTGACGCGTGCATTGGCCGCTACGGCCAAGAAGCCGGCTATATAATTATCAGCTACTTGGGAAACAATAGTCTACAGCTATATTTTCTTACAAGGTGCATTGTTTTGTTACTACGTGCCGTAAAGTTTCCCGCCAAAAGGACGCATCACCGTTAACATTCAAAACTATGACAGTAACGTCGTCTCGTCAACGGACAACTTCACGAGAACAACACATTGTCTAACAAAAAACACGTGTATTTATTTTGAAGGTGTTTCAAGCGTATGTATATGCAATAGAAAAGGACACATGTTTCCGAGTAACACCATCAGCTGTCATAAAACTAACTTTCCAACAGCGTTCAGTTAAAAAAAAAACACACTGCAATCACACAACAAAACCGTCAGCGCGAGGAGCCCCAACCTACCACAGCCCACCGACCGACCGACCGACCGACTGACCGCACCCAGCCAACGTGTACGCACCGAGAGCACGTGTTCCCGTTCAAACCTGTACTTTACCGTGTCGTGATTAGATCGCGTTCTGCAACGTCAGCGGGTGGTTGATGGTGCCGTGGCCGTTGTGCGTGGTGAAGTCGTCGTCCAGCAGCTTGTCCGCCATCTTGGTCTGGTGTTCGGACGACAGCCGCTCTGTTTGTATGAAGTTGGCTGATATGTGGCCGACGGTCGTCGTAGTAGCGGGCGCGGGGGCGGGGGCGGGCGCGGGCGCGTGGACGTTGCCGTTGCTAGTTTCTATCACCTGTTGTACTTGTTGTTGAGTGTTGTTGGTGTTGGCGTTGTCGTTCTGCATCGTTGTTAACGTCTGCTCGCCAGCGTTGTCCTCGCTCTGGAACAGTACGAACCGGTATAGAAACAAACTTTCAACAGATTTATTACATATTCGAAACTATTTCCATACGATGGGCCCGACACCCACACGGTGAATTCATAGAAAGCTAAGAAGTTCGTCTCCATCTGTATACCAAACTTAAATCCTAAGTCACATTTAGCTTAATTAAGACTATATGTTTCAACATAATTCAATGTTATTTGAAATAACATACGGCTCTTTAACACATTTATTATAGTGTAATATTATTAAGGTGTGTGATGAGGGTTACCGTCCACCACACTAGTGTAGTCAAGTGTAGTTCACACTCACCTCCAGCAATATTACATTTAACTCTCAGGTATTATCAGTTATGTTACATGTTATCCTGATTCGAATCAAGTGATAATTAATTCAGACTACGTGATTAGATTAGTGTCTCCCGCGAGAGACACGTTCTCACCATTCGAGCGGTGCCGTTCAATAATGATGATTGTTCTCCAAATGTCATGCTCACCCGACCCGGGGGTGACGAACAAGCGTCACTTAGTTAAACTCACATCATTTGTATCGGACAGCCCCAGCAGGTCGGCGGTGATGTTTCCGTTGTTGGACGCGGCGCTCGGCTCGGTGATCGGCTCTGGATGAGCCTTTACGCTCGTCTCCTCGGCCGCTCTCGTCTCTTCAGGCTGCAAACAACGATTTGTGTAAACGATCGTGGTGTGTTCTGTATACCAAAATTAACAAAGATATGATTTTAAACTTATCATCCACGCGGACATTTTTATTGCATCTGTAACGAGAACTTACGATTTTTGTGATATTTGTTCCAATATTTCGACTCAACTGAATGGATCACATTGGCGGGGAGAGACTCTTGACAGTTGACACTTGACAAACTCATGTCAGATGAGACTGTCAACTTTACGTTTTACGCCATCACGCCGTGATTATCATCCTCGTCATTGGCAATATCGGTAAAAAAAACTGCGCATGGGACCTGGAGGTCTATTACGCTGCACGCTTCGTCTGGTGGTTGATTATCAAATATAAAAGTTGTACCGTTTAATTATGTTTAAAGGTTACACCGAGCATTGTCTTCACAAACCTGACTAGTGGCGAGCTGTACCAAGTCTCCGACGACTGCATTTCCGTTGCCATTGTCGGCGACGGTCACAGCGGGCGCGGGGTGCGAAGGCGCCGCAGCGGGATCCGTAGGGGGCGCGGTCTGACTCTGAAGGCTCTCTTGTTTCTTTTTATCTTCTTCTGCTTGCTGGAAAGAAAATGATATGTAATTTAGTAATGTGCCTGTGCAGGTTGTCCTTCCCTGAGGCTGTATTAAAACACAGTTAGGAGAGGATATATTTAATTATCAACTGTAAAAATGAAGTACTCTCTGAAACATTGACCATTAAAATTACATTATGTACAATTCTGATAGAAAGACCGGACTATATTAAGATAGAATGTCTGTAAACGGCCTGACGCACTTAGTTATGTTTTACTATACTGTCATAGCTCTTATTTGTCTCTTGTAAATGTGAGCGGCGCCGACAGACTGCAGCCGACGTTATTACATACGTTCCGAGTTACGTTCATTACAATAAAACTATATACTAATGTTATTTCAGGTGACACCGTTCAGGTTATAATATTTTTTTAATAATTTCATAACATTTGTAGTTTTCTTTATAACGATTACTTTAATTTATACACTCTTAATAAAATATACTTAAATTGCAATTTCAAAATTATAAAGTATACGACGACAGATCATTCGGTGTTTTATTGTAATTCAGAGTTACCCAAAATGACAAATATAAAATAAATAATAGTAATAATGATAAAATATACAATATACAAAAACCTTCTTGAGACGTGTCCTTGCCATGATGGCCTCGACGCGTTGTTTCCTCGCGAGCCGCTCGCGCTCCTCCCGCTCGGCCTCCTCGCGCCGCAGCCGCTCGGCCTCGTCCGCGGCGCGCCGGCGCTCCTCCTCCTCGCGCGCGCGCGTCGCACGCTCCTCCTCCTCGCGCGCCCGCCTCTCCGCCTCCGACCGCTCGAGCTGCTGCTGCGCCTGCAATGCAACACCACAGATATGGAAACGAAACAAAAAAACTAAAACTCTGTACATAATACAACTTTTTCTGTTCCCGTACCGCAACGTACATGGCGTTATCCCATATCGCCACAACTGACACGCCAGCGCCGCACAACCTGCTCGTAACCATGTTATGAAACTAATAATAATAACTTCTTAAAATTAATTCCTTTGTATTTTATCATATTAATCTTTACAATATAAAGAAACATGAATGTCTCCTGTCGAGAACTCCAAGTGCTACAGTCAACATGGCGATAGACAAACAGATATCAGGAACAACCAAAATCCAAGCCGGAAATAAAACCCAGAACTATTCGCTGTGCAGGTAGAGCTACCACTACTGACCGCGCTATAAGGATAGTCCCGATTAATGAACAAGCGGTTTGATGGTTGCATGGTGATACTACCTCGATGGCTTTTCTCAGTTTTTCCTCTTCGACGCGCCGCTGCAGCGCGGCCAGCTCCCTCGCCTCCTCCTCCTCGCGGCGCTGCCTCTCCTCCTCTTGCCGCTGCCTCTCTGCTTCCTCTTCAGCTTCGCGTTGCAGTCTGAAGATACGAATTATGTGCACAATATAATAATCACAGTACAATTTACCATTGTGTATTTTTTTAATTTAACGTTATGACGTCATACTTTGAAATACTTCTAAAAATTCGGACGTAGTAAACGTTAGCCGTCAGTAAAATGTCACATGTCTAATTACTATACATAAATCGTTTCATAAATACGACAGTGCAATAAGCGTGAATGTGTTAACGTCACTGCAAACTTAACAAACCGTTAGAAGTGTCTGACAACAGTGAGGACGAGGCGACCACTAACACCTACGTCGACGGGAGGCAGTGACCATTGTCCACTACCAACCTCGTACGTAAAAATCTTTGCCCGTGACCACGAAACGTGCGTCCTTAGTTTCTTTTACACCTCCGACCATTGTGAAAACACCGACCTCTGCCTCTCAAGCTCGGCCTGCCTCTCCAGCTCCTCGCGCGCCCGCCTCCGCCTCTCGGCGAGAGCCGCTTTCGCCTCCTCCTCTGTCGTGATGCGGCGTCCTGTCATCGACGCTGCAACACGGCGAATACACAACAACGAGAGTGTAAAAATTGTGAACAGTATGATTTTTAGTGTCGAAACCGATTCTGCGTAGGTTTAAACTTTTGTAATTACCACGTGTTGTTTTAAAAGATGTGCTGAGGAGTTGATGTGAGAGGAAATGGAGAAGGCATTTCCTCTTCTCAACGTTAAAGCACCTTCTCGAAACGGTAGTAGAAGCAAAAAATGACGTCCATAAGTGTATTTACAGAATACCGACGTGATTCTGAATATGAATTTAAGTGCCGAATTGAAGTGAAACTTTATTAAATTAATTCAATTTCATACATGCATAATTCATAAAAATTACAGGTGTTTGAGACTAAATGCATTAATTTATACATCACGATTTGAATGTATTCGCTGGCAGTTTTTCGAAATACAGCAGATTCAGAATAAGCCCCAAATATTACTGAGATCCTGTACACCATTGAACGGGTGACTAGCTAACCAATAACAACCGGCAGCTCGACACAAAAAAAATATGATAAGTCCAACATTGGGAGGGTTAAAGTATCACGTCAAATTTGGAAGGAACCGTGTCCTGACGTTCCAAACATGAACACACTTGGACATTACATACA
>DWPT01006141.1:0-11678 GCA_018251895.1 Agathymus mariae mariae
GTGAAAACAATAGATTCCACGTAAATAGGCCCTGCAATAATACCCGTTTATCATTACTTTTTGATCGCCCCTCGTATAATGTTAATGCCAAGTCAATAGTTGATAATGTTTTACAACGTCAGTTATTTGTCGTTCATGAATATATCGCCACTTACAGTCAAGTGGGATTGTAATAAAGTGGTAAAAGAAAATTGAACCAAAATTTAAATTTTATCTTACTACGTGTTGTTTATTTTCGATAGTTAAAACGTATAAAGTAATATTGCCAACACAAAAGTCTTACCTTTTTTTGGTTGTTGTTTTTTATTTGTCCCTCCTAGTTGCCCAGATACATCTTGTAATCTCTTTTCTAGCTCTTGTTTCTTTTCTGCTATTTGTTCATCTTTTGATTTTCCCGATACTTTGCGATCTAAAAATGCGATATTGAGATATGGTATTATGTATATTTGGCTAGAAAAAAATATGTTATACAAATAATAAATTTAAAAACATACTAGATATAGCACAACGTTTTTTGTCTGCAGGATACTTCTCAAAATTAATTTGAAAGAAATGAAAATAAAGACATCAATTTCCAAAAAATATATATTAACCAAACTATGATTACACTCAATAATGCATACATGTACACAATTTAAAACCTTTCCTACAATTCTTTTCTTTATCGAAAACTCTAATACAATCTGGAATTATGTAATAAATATAATATTATTATCTCAAATTTCAGCAAATCATTAAAAAATATACCGTCAACAATGTGTAGCACGTATGCATTTGATTTGATCAAACCGCTGCAGATAATTAATTAAAGACCTGCTATAAAGGAAAAATATAAATTAAACGTCTTACGTGATTTTTTCCGGAGACACGAAGCAACATAGTTTTCTAATTCTCTTAGCGTGGATGGTTTCAACGTTTCAAAGTCTATTTCAATCTCGTCCGGATTGGAGTCTCTGAGCGAAGGTTCTCTGCTCTGTATGATGTGAACTACTTTGCCGAGTTTATCACCTACACGAACACCAACTTGATCTCAGTGATCGAAAACATTATTCAAGCGTACTTAGTTAAGAAGCAGCATGTGACCATGAGAGTTTTACACCATCTTACACAAATCAAAAAATTAATACATTTTGCATGCTCAATATAAGTGAAAACTAATAATAATACATCAGAAACGTGTAACTTAAAAGGCCATTATTATGTACTCAGTACTAGTTAACTTCTTTGCTATCCTGAAATTACTTTGGATGAGTATGACTCACTTTACTGATCGAATAAAGAAACAATTCTGTGTTGTAACAAACGAGAGCGCTAATCGATATTTAATCCCAAAATTACAGCTCAAGTGGAAAACACATGCCCTTGTCGAGTATACAGAACAAATACACGAGGCGAACTAAAAGCAGGGTTTGTCACCTGGCAATTTGTTGATATCGAGGGATAGTTGTCGCTTCTCGTCGTAGGACATAGGTTTGGCCACGTCCTCGTCCTCGGTGTCGGGGTGCGGCGGCGGGTGCAGCGGCGGCGGCGCTGTGGGCGTGGAGCCCTTCTTCTTGGGCGCGGGGCCCCGAGCGCCGCCCTTGCCGCCGCCCGCGCCCGCCGCACCGGCCGCTGCGCCCCGCGCCCTCACCGTTTTACCCCGCTGCCCACTGGACGCTGCGCGATAAAACCGATACTGATATTAGGTTGGAAAAGTTACATATCCTACCTCGATTGAAAGTTACTAATGCTGGAAAATAGTACTAAATATCTACGACAATTAAATTCAGTAAAAATATAATAATCAGTAAACTCAAATTAACCGGTAGTACTTTTGTCAGTAGTGTATGTGTGAGTAGTCAGTGCTGTGAGAAATGTTAATGTATCCAAGACACTTCCAATCCTATTAAAAGTGGTCAGATCTTAAGCTGATACTTCATACTTCTCAGCTGATCTATGTGTCCGCTCATAATATAATCTGTAACTAGTTCACAGTAAAACTTCATGCGTTTTTCAAACATGGAACATCACCTTTAGGTAACCGACAGCTATCGTAATTAATACAGTAGTGACAGGAGTTGTGGGGCTGATTGTGTATAAAGATATCCACGTCCTCAAATCAAAGTCGACCTTCCATGCTCGTGGTGCAAGATGGTTCGACACTTTCTCCTTCCAGAATCGACCGTGAAATGATTTTAGTGTTTCAGTTGCACCGTTTAGAGCCTGGCGTTTAGAGCCAACAATTTAAAAATTATCTGCTTCATTATTGGCCGCTGACGCGTCGTCGCTTGTACCTTTGGTGATGACGGTTATTATCAAATAGTCATCAGCTCGTGTGTCGGCGAATGTCGTTAAATAACTAACTTTTACAAATATACGAAGAATAGGAGTAATGTGTGTTACCTAAGTTCTCCGCGATGTTATTAGCTTTAGCGACGTACGGCGTGACAGCGTTAGCTTTAGGTGGTATGCCACTGTTGTTTGTGATTTGTTTTTTCTGCTTGTCTTTTACTTTCTTCTTTGCTTTTTTCTTAGAAATAGACTCCTCGAGTAGTTTCCTCATTTTCTCTTGTAATAAGTTTAGCTCATTCTCAAGCTTTTTCACTGCTTGATTTCTTTCCTCCTCAGAATCACCAGATTCCGAATCGGATTCAGATCCTGATTCTGAGCTAGACGCCGAACTTCTTTTCTCCATAAGCGCTACTGCCATATGCACTGGCTCGTCCGGAATTTTAGCATATCTAAAGAAGGAAATTAATGATTAGAACAGTACGCATCTATAATTTCATTACATTCGTATTAGTATTACGAACTTCCAACCTATTAGCAGCCCACTCCTGGGTACGGACCTCTCCTTGCAACCGAGGGGAGGTCCGAAGCAAGCTCCATTATGCCTACATCAGTATGGGTTACTCTGGATTAATAATGATGTTACATCTTTTCTAGACAGACTTCACACAAGACAAACACTAATATTAAATCAATCTAAAACACTGATACAGGTAATACACTGGCACTTACCTCATCTCAAAAACGTCTTGCAGTTTTCGAGCCATCGCGACAACATCATGATCCGGGGGGTTATACTTATAGCAATTCGTGAATATTAAACGTACATCGGCAGCAAATTCAGCAGCGGTTTTATATGCTCTCGTATCCATTTTCTGTTTTACAGTTCCAAGATCCATAGGTTTCTTAATAATATCAAAATAATCATGTAATCCAAGCAATTCAGCATCTACTGGTTTATAAAATGGCCACGCGTAACCCTGTCAAATTACATTTAAATATTTACAAAATTAGGTGCTTTACGTGTCTTAGAACATTAATACTAATTTTAACATTTCATACAAATGAAACTGAAATAATCTTGTAATTTATATCCTGATGTACTTACTGAATGTTTCTTGGAGAATAACTCTTTTAATATTTCGTTACAACTCTTTAGGGCGTCGGATAATTTCTCTTTGCCCTTGGCCAATTGCGGCGTCATAACAGAGTGATGAGACGCGCCGGCGCCGCCCACTCCCGGAGACAGCCCGCCCATTTTAAAACTGTCGTCTGCAACTCTTCCGACCTGTATATGATACACGTCACTCATAACAATATCTATATCTTCACATTTGTATCAACACGTCCAGTGCCGTTAAAATCAATGATGGATTCACTTGTCGTATTTTATCATGCCGATAGCGGTATCAAATTGATGATAAAAATTGATACCGTCATGTGGTATCGAATTCTATCTAAATTAGTAATTAATTAGTAGTCAAATTAGTAACTGAGTAACTACTCGTATTCATCATTACCATCCATAATTGTCCCACTGCAGGGTTTGTATCTATTCACAGTGAGAGGTTAATGCCATAGTTCGCCACGCTGCTCACGTGCGGATTGACAGACATCACATTACACATCTTTGAGAACTTGAAGGAGCACTCAAGTTTTCTCACAAAGTTTTTTTCTTCTCTGAAGCGATAAGTAAACTGAGTAATATAAAAATCAGAGATATGTGTAAGATTCAAACTCGGGTCGTTCGTGCGATAGACGGACGTACACAATACTAAGCTACCACACACATAAATATATGAGTATACAAATATAATTTACAAAAGGTAACATCATTGATGTACCATTGACTGATTGAAGCAGGGATTCCCAAAGTGGTCGACATCGACTCCTTGGGGTCGAAATCTGTTACCCAGGGGTGGATCTGAACGAAAATTAATTTTGGGGGGTCGATGAGGGTGTATTTAGGCCCTTAATAATTAACACAAGTTCTTATTTGAAACTTTCAAGATATTAAGTTGTACAAACAAGTAACGTGTTTTATTTATTTTTAGGCTTTCGTAAGTTAAAAAAAGAAGTTAGTGGACGGTGGTGGATTTTTAAAGTAATTTGGCTATGGGGGTCTGAGGTATTACTAACGTTTTAGAAAAGGGGTCTTTTTGACCAAAATATTTTGGGAAACCAATATGTAATCTGTAACAGAATTGGCTAATATAAACTAAATATCCGCGCAACATTCTATGCAATATACCTTCTTCTGTCTTCCACTTTCTCTCCTAGTAGAAATTTTCGCAGGCTTAGGCCCACTCTGCTGGTCAATCGTAGGAGTCGTGTAACCGCCTTCAAACGAGCTGCCCATGGGAGTCGTCGTATCAGCTTTTCTTTTCACTCCTTTTTTTACCTATACAAGAGAACGACAGGTTAGAGATGATTGCTTCACCACGATTTTTAACATCTTCACTGGTTACAGATAGCGAACCTTGGCGGGCTGGGTTTGCGAGAGCGGAACCGCCGGCATAGCAGCGACAGGCGGAGCGGGGGTCGGCGTCACGTGAAAACTGGACGGTTGACTCGCGACCTGCAACGAGACCAATGTTCAAACAGCTGCCGTCGAAGCGAGAGATTGCGTTATAATCTTTGGTAGGCAGCAACATCATATAACTGGGTTGCTCACGTTGCCCCGCTTGCCACGACATATGTAATCCGAAATTACTAAATAGATAAATAAATGATACAGTATAAATTAAGATCGGCTCATTCGTAGGGTAGCAATAACCGAACTTAAAATAAATAAAGGAATTCATATTTTGCAGTAAATTTTGGTTGGTCACATAAAAATATATATGCTTAAATATTTGAATGCAGTTTTAGAATGAGTTTCAAAATATATGTAAATATTGACAGTTTCGATTAGCTCATTTTTTAGGATAACAAATATAAACCTCACACCTACTTCACAGGAAACCCTAAACGAAAATCCTAAATATTTGACTGTCCACAGAAATAGAAAAATATTTTTGGATATATTAAAAATTATTTATATGATTTAATCATAAACACGCGCATTCGATTCGGACTTGATCAGTTTTTTCTACTGGTACTGGTACAGAACAAAATTGTTATTATTATAATTCTTAAAAGTTAGAATACCATAAATAAATAATTTAATCACACCTGTTGCGGGAGTCCCGTATGCGTGGCGGGCGGTGTGACGGAGGGCGCGGTCAGTGTGGGTGTGGTGGTGGTGTTGGTGGAACCTACGAACGCAGGCAGAGGCGCGGCAGGCGGAGCCTTTACGGGAGCTGCGCGTGGTGGCAACGCGCCCACCGCCACTGCGGGAGTCGCCGTCCCCCCGCTCATGCCACCCGTCGACCCACCCGTCCGCTTCTTCACAGCACTCTTTCCGCTGCTCGACGCCGCTTCAATCTCTTTCTCTTCCTTATCCATTTGCGCTATCTAAAAGTTTTCTTCCGCATTAACCACTCCGAACTGTCCGTAACACATTCTTACGATCAAGTATAAGCTTACCCGATTCAGGAATAATTTTTCTAGTGTTTGTGCCATGACTACGACATCCTCGCCGGGCTTATTGTAGACGTAGCAGTTTGTGAACATTGTATTGAAGTCTTGTATGCATTCTTGAGCGGAATAGTAATAGTTGGACTCGAGGCGCTTCTTGATTGTACCCAAATCCATAGGCTTTTTGATTATTTTGTGATAGTCCTGGAAAATTTAAATGTTTAGCCCAAGTTGCGATGTGTGTTAAATCTGTATTTATATTATAATCATGTATTTACTCAGGATACGTACGGGAAGGTTTAATTTTTTTGCGTCCACGGGTTGGTGAAATGGCCATGCGAATTTGTGCTTCCACACAGCCTTGATGACATTCTTTTGGAGGAACTGTAATTGATTTGTGACTCTCCCTTGTCGGCGCGCTGTTTCGTCGGGTGGCGCGCCGTTGACAGGTTCCGCAGCTGGCTATTTATGGCAATAAAAACATCAAGTTATTAAAATGTAAATAAAGATAACAAAATAACTAATGAAGACTATACAAGTGCAATAGTTGTAAAATTATTTATAACACTTACAGTGCTCGTAGTTGCAAGGGGATCGACCGCCTGCTGCATTGTGCTAGAGTCTGCAATCTACCTACCAAATACACACAATACTGTAGTATTTGCTATTCCTTTAAAGTACACATAATATATGGTATATAAATAAAATTTTAATAAATTTGTGACATCATTTTGTATACAAATAAATAAATACAAAAATAAGTTGCAAGTGATTAAATACAACTCAAAGCTCACCTCAATTGTAACAAGAGGTTCATCCAATTTCTGGCTAAGAGGCATCAGCTAAATCCTCTAATAACATTGAACCATTCTATCATAATAAATATTTGTTGGTGCTTGTGCACCTAGTAGCATCTTATTTCAATCATCTAATATATAGAAAAACCCTCCTGGAATAAAATATTTATATGATAATAAATAATAACTCATTTTCAATTATTTTAACATTGCAGAGATGTAACTTATTTGAATTACTTCTATTAAAATTACAAACACTAAATGCACAATATGTGTTTTTATGTTCCATTTAAATAGATTGTCAAACAGCATTTTGTTTTTCTTAATATTTTTAGACTTATTTTGTATTTACAAAATGCTGTCGCAATCATACCGGCATCACAAATCAAAATTTAATATGGAATTAGCAACCTAATCTTGTTTTTTTTTTCAAGAAACTATCAGAAAATAGTAGATAAGATACAAAAACCATAACTATTTAACATTTTCTCTTCTGTATTTTGAATAGCAAATAATAAAAAACATATTTATATAATTTTAGTAAACAATCTTGTAAATCCCTACAATTTAATTAAAAAACTTACCACTTATGTTGTAGCAGAGAAATTTTCCAATAACAGCAAGAGGGAAAGTCTTCACTGTGGGAAGCAAGTCTGTAAACAATGTTTTATTTACAATTTGTGCGTTCAAAAACAATATTTAAGTCATAAAATATCATTCTCTTTTACTGTTCTTTCATGATCACATATAGATAAATATCATTACCTACACATAATTTTTCACTTTGTACATTTATCTTCACAACTTTATTTTCTAGTTTTGGTAGCATCCTATAAATGTTTGCTTGTTGATGGAGGTATGAATCAAAAAAGTTATAACTATTTTGAACTCATGTACTTGTACATGATAATTATTAACATAAGTGCCACTGGTTATTATTGTGTTATTTTAATATTATAATCAAACTTTAAACAATCTTTTCATTTATTTACTATTTATGTACTATTTTTATGTACTATTTTTATTATTTTATGTTAACACTATGTTTATGTACTATTTTTATTATTTTATGTTAACATACATATTTATGCTTATTCCAAAATTGCCTAGTATAAAATTATTGATATAATTATTATTATTTTTTAAAACACATATAAAAGGCAACTTTCCATACTATAATATTTCCATATTTATAAAATATAAAAATGTTTCTTACTTAGTTGAAACCCAAAACTACAGCAATCAATCATAAGTGAAGAAAAGAATAACAAACACATACATTGCCACATTACTATGTAGTATTCCATGAGATGGATGATGTGAACACATAAATATACTTAGCAAGCCAAATCACTACCTACTAGCTAACTTAGCAAGTTTGCTGTAACAAGACATCTTATGGTCTTACATAATTGTCTCATGAAATTACAGATGAATCTGTATCTAGTTGATCATGATCTCTGCCTTCGTAGCCTTCAATCTAATTTTCGGAAACATTTAAACATCCTAGGCGTAATTTTGCCATGGCAAGTATGGTAGACTTAATTCCATGTCTTGAGTAATATCATTACTCCTCTAACACAAATAAAAAACTACAATAACCATTTTCATTTGCTAATATAGATTGCACCTATTTGTGTTTAATTTTGATTGTATTACTGCAATTATTACTATAATTAATACTACTTTTTCCACATATTTATTTCTCCCTGAGCTATTATTATTGTTTCCCGTTTTATTATAAATATTTGTAGGTGACAGCCTCTGTTAAAATATTTAATATGCAAAAATAAAGCACCAAACAATGTTAAGGTTACTCATTATGAAGGAACATATATGAATTAAAATAACAGTACTTGTTAACAGATAATAAAAATCAAATAGTATTCTGATAACAACAACAAATATATAACAAAGTGAATGACTAGTCATTAATAAGAGGTAGACATCAATACAATTCTATAAAAATGCAATCCTTATAGGACCATCCACATGTATGTTTGTTTATTCATCTATCACATTGAATTTTTTCACAGCAGATTATTATGCTTTAACTTTATAGATTAATAATGAAATACCAATATCGTATAACAATATCATTTCATTTATTTAATGGTATATATGGTATAATGTCAATATAACTTCATGTACTGATCATCAAATCATGCTGTTTAAAGAGAATTCAAGATTTGCAATCTTGCCTTAAAAAAATAACACATAAGTTTAGTCATTTTAACTAACAATCATTTGATTTGCCTTGATAAAAATATCTAATGTTATATAGATAAATTGATAAACCTTAAAACCTTATATGGAGTTTAACCAGTGTAAGTACATCAAAATCAGTGTAAACAATATAAAAGCTTTTATTTTATATAGTAAATTACAACATATGATTACTAATACTTTATGCAATAACCATAAGGTTTAATGAATATTATGTTACTAAGACCACACAGCGAACTAACAAAAATTATAATCAATGAATCTTGACTTCACTGCTCAGCTCATGCACTTTTTTAACATTCTACTAGCAGTACCCATGCAATAGATTTAGGCATAAATAACATGTAAATTTTGGTACATAAACAGCATTTATGTTACATTTTTAAGAATGTTTGATAAGGGAAAAACATTTGTCAAAACAAACAATACAATAAGTATTATCTGACTCAGTGTTTGCTTTTGCTAACTACAAAGGAGAATGTCTGAAGATCTAGAATATTCCTTGATACTGATTTACTTAACTGGAAATGAGGGTTACGAGGATACATAATGCAATAAAAGTTGGGAAAATATGCAAAATTTATATATTTTTACATAAATCAGATGAGGAATTGTGTATATTACATTGCTTTAGATATAATTATATTGGAATTACTTACGCACTATAACTGTTTAAGCGTACAGACAAACTACTTGAATGCAAATAATATGTAATGCAAATACAAAACAAACATTATATATTATTATTTTAAAAAGCCAGTGAAAAAATTAATAAGCCTGCGTAAAGAAAAAGGTGAAAATTACTTTAATAGAGGCCAAGAACAAAATGTTGAAATATTGCTCAATAGTAGTCATGCACTGTCTACTTATACATTTACCGTGGCCCTCATAAAAAATTAATGGAATAGCCCAAAATTACAACAATATACCTCTGTAGAAAGCTAAAAATTAGGAAAAAAGACTTACGAAGATATATTAACGCCAATATGGCGGATGGACTAAAAATACGATGTTGGGAGTTACTCCTGCACAGCAAATTCTACCGATTTGCTCGAAATTATAAAACACTCCACATATAGCAAAGTACATAGTCATTAAATAGTCCTACAAATTCATCGTCTATCAGGAACAATAATCACTATATTTTTTATACAACGAAGAAAAGCACAACACAAGTCTCCGAGTTACCGCGAGCTTCAGACATGGCCGCCAAGCGTAAAGCGAGTGATGAGCGTCTCTAGTCATACCTAAAAATCATATCGCACTTATTTATTCTGAAAAAGGAAATAATATAAAAATATCATAGGAAAACATACGAAATAAATATTTTTTTAATATTTGTGATGTGATGACATAGTTTAACATAGTTATCATAGGATTCAGTTTACAGCAAAGTCGTATTTCAAGTTGCCATTGAATTACGAAACCAACCAGTCATGAACATTGAACCTACACAAGTACTAAAGCCAGTGAAGTTGCTATACAAATAAAATGTAAAGCAGAATTTAACATTAGAAATTTTACGTTATAATATTAACTGCTAAAAGAATGCCCTAGATTTATAAACTATTAGGATACATTGTTACATCATGCAATGAAGTTCTTGAAATTAAATATACCGGTAATTTTTAATATCGATTTTTAGAGTTGTTTTTTTCGGTGCTGCTACCTGGTCACAAATAAACTGAATTTATTGAAACAAATCTCTAGAATGAATATTTTTCAAGGCTACATAAGGCAACATCTTATATAATATGAAGAATCGTGGTACAACTAAATTTATTATGAACTAACAAACTGCCCTCGCTTCGCTTCGGAAAAACTATCCCTTACGCTAAATAGTACCTACATTATTTTAAATTAATTTATAACTTTTTCATGTATGGACGGTTTACAATAAAACAAACTTTAAGTATTACGTGATGCTTACTGCAATACATTACTGAAAACCGTAACAAGATCGGTTAAGCCGTTTCTGAAGCTGACAAAATTTTCAATAACTAATGTTTTGGGTTCTATTGTGTTAACAAAGGCCCCTAAAATGTTTTTCTCATATATCATGTACATGTACAGAAAGCGATCAGTTAGAATTTCATTATATGTATGAATAAATTAATTAGTAATCTCAGTCGTACCCTTGTACAGATAATAATAGATAAAAAATAATAATATATTAATTTGGAACAAAAACTTATGGGTACAAAGAGGCATGTGAGAAACGATGACTATGTATAAGTATAAATTGTGTTGCAATGATCAATACTCTCCATTAAAAAAGGTGAACAGATCTCCATACACCAACTTAAGTGAGTTAATATTACAAAGTTAAGAAAATAGTAATTTAAAAAATAAAAACAAAGTATAATTTTAAAAACAAGGTCATGCAATTAGTAAAATTCATATGTGCGTTCGCGGGTGTTCGTGTGTGTGTGTGTGTGTGTGTGTGTGTGTGTGTGTGAGTGCCTGCTTGTGTATATGTACATGCGTGTGTATGTCTATATGTATGTGTGAGTATATATGTAAGTGTTGTGTGTGTTTGTAACATTAAATATTGATATTATTTAAAAGCTTTTACAAGTTCCTCTATGTCCTCGTAAGAAAGTGTTAAAAGCCATTTGATACATTTGGATTTACATAAGGTAAAATTTAAGGAATATATGTTAAGAGATTTATTGATTTTGTTGTACAATGAACCACTCAGTACCATGAGTCACGGCAGCGCCGGTACGTCCGGAACGACGTGGTCGCGCGTGACCTCAGAGTACAAGGTGGAGACGATAGAAGAACATGTGGTCCGTTTTGCAAGGTCGATGTACAACCGCACCGATAACGAACCACATGAATCTCTGAGAGGGATCGCGCCGCTTC
>DWPT01006142.1:0-11678 GCA_018251895.1 Agathymus mariae mariae
GATTACAAGCAATTCTCATTGAACTGAATTAGTTAGAATAAGTTTATTTAGGGGTTATTTTTACAATTCACCGATGGCCGGGCCTTTTGTAAACTTTGGACATCATTCGTATTCAAGTCGAATGTTTGATGTTTCAATAAAGAGGCTACGTTAGCTACGAAAAGGCCTAATTGGCGCCATCAGCAGTAGTGGTGTGAAATGCATTTTTCATTTAACTTGCCTTATTAGTGATCTTAGATATTTAATTGACGATTATAACTTCTCCGAAGTTAAACTCAACATGGGCTATGATTTTTTTATTATCTAGATTTTTGTTAAGGTTAATTTTAAATAGTTTATCTTTTGTTGATAATAACTGGTTGCGAACGATACGCTATTCTTTAAACCAAACTCAGTGGTGGCAAAATGACTTAGACTACTTCCAATAATCTCATTAAATCAATGTGTAGTATGTAGAATCAGTTCCTTATCATTTAATGAAACATTAAGTAATCAGTCAGTTGTAACATCATCGACTTTCAATTCCTCTTATTGTTATAATTTAATACCGTGGTGCATATTTATTTATAGTTGATATATGTTTCATTATTTATATTAAATGAAACTTACTATTGTTAGATATCTGTCAAAGACAATATAAAGATGAATAAATATTATATGTAGCAAAATAATATTAACAATATAACACAGGGACGTAATTTGTATCCTCGTCAAATTATAAAGTTCTAATTGTTCATTAAATGTCAGATTCTATATGAAAAAATTAAATGTAAAAATGTTGTATATGTAATGGTTCGGTTGTTGTAAATATTACATGTGACACATAACAATGTTGTTGTTGAAGTGATGTTAGCAAGGTGCTTTGAAAGAAGTTTAAAATACCTACTGGAACCATGAGATGATTTATAAACTCTATTTTAGTAGAAATCGAATTGCCTTAAACGTAAATTAAGATATTGTACTTACTAAATTGTAATTTAGTTAAATTTAGAGGCAAATGTAGTCTTCCATATATTGATAGCAACACTTTTTCTTTAGTTCAGTCTAAGAAATTATAGAGATGTGTCTATGATACAGATTGTACGAAACGCATGGAAAATTATTATTAGTAATTTGAGGGTAAATCAAGTCGACCCAAATTATATAAAGGTTTCCAATTGAAGTAGTTGGTCCAGGGAACGCTTGCCTGTTAGTGTGCCTTTACTTGTATATAAGTTAAATCGACTATTAGGTGACTAAGAAATTTCAAAGAATATTATGTATAATTATTTATTTTCATTATTCCGTGTTTACAACCTACTTTAAGAAGCTTCCTTAGGAATATAGAAACCTTTAGGCCCAAGTAGGTAAATATACTTAACGTATAGTTTAATTAAGAATATCATCTCATGTTTCCCATTTACTCGGAAATTGAAAAAAAAAAGAATGTAAATGAAATTATTAAATTGTCACATAAATTCGAGACGATTATGCGTCATGATAATCAATGTTAAGACTGTTAAATTCATAAAACGAATTTATTGTACCTACCTTTCATAATCTTTATACGAAATTTATCTTGGACATTGATAGGTACTTAAAGGAGGAAATTAGATTTAATTTAAGGTGAGGCTATAAATGGATGTAACGAAAATTTGTTCTCAAAATAGTCAATTTAGCCAGTGCCTAAGATTAACGTGTTAACATTGGAATTACTTAAAGTATAATTTGTATACAGTACAGACATGATTCTCGTATATCGTTACCCTTGCAATTTTCTGTCAAATTTACATAAAACATGAATGTGAAAAATTCTATGAAAGCAACAATATTGATGGTCTATTATTTTACAAAGATCGATCTAGATGTTTCTTTTTAACAGTAAAATATGATTTAAATATTAAAAGCTATAATATCATCAATTGGTGCTAAATTAAACTTAAGAAGACGTCACATGTGATGTGACATATAAATGTCCCTAAAATATATGTTGTTGGTTGATATTGTTGATTTTATTATATACATAAATCAATATTTACTGCCCCATTTCGGTTATATTGTATAAAAGAATATTTTGCCAAATGGGGTCATAGGGAAATATTTCCAATGTCATAAACAATTATTTTTAACATATTTATCTCATATATTACACGACTATTTTACGTAACGTGACATAGTTGCTTCATCTCGTAGGACAAGATTATGTATGATATATTATTAAAACAATATTTCTGCTTATAATGTTACAGGATATAAAAGAAATAGATCAATTATGAAACTAAGTATTCGCAGTGTTACAGATGTTATATTATATTATGATAAATATGCAGTTTACATTTTTTCTGCAAATTGTGAATAGATTATATTTATGAGTTTCATAGAGAGACGTTCATGTTCTCATAATCTTGTTCATACTTCTTTACTATTTGACATATTTCTGCTAGACTTACTATTGTACCTACAAAATATCTATATGAATTATTTATCGGATATTCAGCTACTGATTTGAGAGATGTTACTTAATTGTTTAAGCCAAGAGATAATTCTTTACGGCTATATAAAGCGTAGTTCCTGTATTAGATTGCATGTAATGTTTTTCTTCTATACGAGAGAGTTATTTATCTTGCCTAGTGTACGAGTCGTTAATATATACTATAAAACCACAACTATGTGAAATCTTAGTACCTGCAGAAGAATATGTCGGTTTGTTGTACATTTTATCGTGTTCCATAAATATTTAAGGGGTAGAAAGTTGGTAACATCTTGCAATATTGTTGTATTCGTTATGAAATTTTGTCATATTTTTGCGAGCGTTCAAATATTTTCATTTGACAACGGGGCAGCGGCACAATGTTTGTGTCGTGATGTACAAACATGATTTTGGTAAACACAACAGGGCAGGAGCTAAAAGTTTTTAAATGTTTATCCTGAAATATTGTTTCAAGTAATTCTTCCGATAAATCTATTTTCTATCCCTCACCTGAGGAATTCTTAATAGTTGTAACTATCATAAAATGATCTTTATTAACAAGAGTAAAACGATTTATTTATTGTATAGACCTTAGCCAAATGTTAAATTGATATTTTTTTGTTATATGCACTTAGGCAATAGCAAAATACTAATGCAAAGCGTAATATTTAGATGAATTTAGAATTCAGAGTTACACGATATAGCATTATTTGTTAATGACAGAAATACAATGGTATACAATAAGGTGTTAATTACTATTTTTAGAGTCTTTAAAGAAAATAATAAAAGTTACAGCAAAATTCGCAATTATTTCTATTCACGTTATGTTTTGTTTTCGTTTCTCTTTGTACTTTAATTTTAATTTATTGTTTTTATACCTGTTGCTTCAAATCTTGATTGTTTTGTCTGTGTTAGCGTAAGTGTAACCTTACGCATCTGTTTACTTCTTGTTGGTACTTATAAACTTTACTTAAATACTATAATTTTGGGTACGTCAAGGATGTAGCTTGTCTTGCCAAAAATTACAATCTTGTTTTCGAATTTGGTTATTGTTTGAGCCAAAAGTTGAAAATAAGTCCCCGAGTCCCTTGTCTGTTTACAAGTGGAAAAATAAAGTGTGTGTCGGAAAATGACGCGTTTTGTGCAAAAATAACTCCATAGCGACGTTATTGCACATGTTTTTAGAGGAAACAGATACTAGAAATCTAAGTGTACCGAAGTATCGATCGGTACAATTGCTAGTGGTCGCGGTCGTCGCCTTCTCCCGTGACCACGTCGGCTCAGTTGCTCGACCCGCGGGCGACGGTACCTGTCTCTGGTGATATCAGCAACGACACTAACAATTCAATTTGTTGAATACATTATTATGTTTAATAGTAATAGTAGCAAAGTAACAACACGGGTTATTAGTAAAGATTAGGTTAAGTTATTTATAATTTTGGTAGGAATACGTTGTGTTGTTAACATTGGAGTGAATTTTCTATGCCGTAGAAATCTAATAGTCAGGAAGAGAGGACTGATCAGGTAGGTATGTAATCATATGAATTACTCTCGTTTCGTGTGGTTGGAGCTAGATTATATTATAATGCTTTCTATGTTGCTCAAATTGACACTACGCGAGAATAAAGTATTTTTGGTTCAGTACAAATTATTGCTTTTTTATATTATTATTTATACAATAGACGCGACTTAAACGATGCTGTCCACGTAATGAGGCTATTTTTGTTTTATTATTGTTATAATAAGTTTTTCTGTTATTCTCTTCGGTTTGGTTTATTGACAGCTATTTTTTTTAAAACGTCAATCGTCGTCGATCGCGGTTTTCTATTATTTCAACTCGTGACCCACCTCATGTGATCTTATGAGCTAAGTAAACCGAAGCGATATTTTTATAATTACTATGTACCTACAACCGAACTTGCCGAAATAGTTCCAAATGCAAACACTTGAGTCCTATTGTAACATAGTGAATATTATTCTTTTTTGTTGCATTACTTTTAATTTATTGTTTAGTTTATTGTATAACGATAGTTATATGTAGTTTTAGAAAGATTATAAATGTTCTGTCAAACTTTTTACGCACTGCCTGGTGTTAAACCTGATAGACTAAATTTCAGTTCAAGCGATATTGGTATGTACAACGGAACTCTAGAAATAATACTGTTGTTTCTTATTTTATCTTGATTATATATTTTTTGTTTAATTTATTTTAGTATTTATTGCATGGACGAGTTTGTCGTGTTACCTCTGACGTAGTTGTTTTTCAATTCTATTTACGATTTAATTGTTTGGTGCTATTTTGTCTACTTAAATTAAAGTGTTATGTGCAATACGTCCGTCTTGTACGCGTCAAACTCGCCCACGAGGTAGTTTCCATTGTTTATGGTTTCCGTTTTTTTTTATCATGGTGTAATTAATTTCGTCATTCAATTTGAACAAATAAATCTTAATATATTTTCGCCATTTGTTTTTTTTTCCGCCTTCATGTTTATTTTTCAATGTTTTATTCGCTTGGATATCTGAAGCTGAGCATGAGAGTTAGATTTTATTCACGTATGTAGAGTTTTCACTATAGAATAATGAAATAGTAGTTTAGGTGCCATTATGTTATACTTTTAACCGAAAAATAACATTTCTTTCAGGACGAGGTACGCCTGATTTTGAAAATAAAGACTTAAAATATGTGCAATCACCGTCGAACAACAGTAATGGAAAGCATCGTGGGAATCCTCAGGCCTCCACGTCAAATGAATATCAAAACGATTCACTCAACAATAACACGTTACAAAGCGGAGGCAACCAAATGCAAAGGCCCGTAGTTAGAAGAAGAATTAGGAGAAGAGCCAATTCAGCTTCCAATGACCCCGCAGAGCAGTTGACAGAAATGTCAGTCAGGGGGTTAAACCTCTTTCGGTACGCATCCGTCAACGAAGGGGTCTATCAATGCACGGAATGCGCAAAGGAAAACATACAGAAAACATTCAAAAATAAGTATTCATTCCAAAGGCACGCGTTCTTGTACCACGAGGGACAGCAGCGGAAGGTTTTTCCCTGCCCCGTGTGCTGCAAAGAATTCTCGAGGCCGGATAAAATGAAAAACCATATGAAGACCACGCATGACTGCTACGTACCGAAAGATTGCGTTTATCCTCCAAATGCGTTCTTTATAATGCCCGGAATGGAGGGACAGCTTCCTCCCGGCATTAAACTAGAAGCAATCGGGTCAGGGTCGCCACGCGGCTCCACGCCCTCTCACTCCTCACCCGACCCCACTCAAGCCTGAGTGATTAAAGATTATGAGACAAGTATTATTCCACGTAAATTGTTTACTGAACCGTTATTATAGTGCCTTCATGTTAAAGACAGATTAAATTTTAATATTTACCTGCAGTTAATGTTTTAGAAATATAGAACCAGAGTTCAATAGGCATAGAATTTATTCTATTTTTGGAGTGAAATTTTGATGTACACTTTTATTGTACGTATCGTATATTTCCAATGATACTGTTATGCATTTAATATCTAACGTTTGTTACATAGAGCTCATTATAATATTATACTTGTTTGAAAGGTATGGTTGTGCAAATATTAGACAATAATATACACATTATAATGGAGGCAAGTTCCGCAATACTGCAGCGTGTTAAATTTTTATAATTGTATCGATTCGTAGCATTAATGGGTGCTGTACCTCGTACAAGTCTGAGAAGTGCCTTCCATTTTATAAAGTTGTAGTATTTTCACGATTTAGTTGTGTACAATACACTTTATAGGATTTTAATTCAACGTTGCTGATTAAAAAAAATATCATTGTAGTTAATATCCCGCAAGACACCAACCAAAGACTGTATTTAACTTTCCAACTGTCTTCGCAGATTAAATATGGATGCATCGAATACGTTACGTTCAGAAACAGCAGGAACACTTTCCGTCTCAAAAATTCGTCATCAGAAATGGGAGAAGTTGATAGTAATTCTTATTAAAGACTACATAGAATATTATAACACTACTTGAGTATTAGTGAGCCTATTTATATCTTTATAGATACAGGTGTAGTATAGAACTGTCGGTGACGTAAAATATAACAGTGCCATAGCACATTTATATTAATGTTGTATAATTGCATAAAATTTTCCAACTATTTCTTTTCACTTTTAGAGTAGGTTTTTGTGTTCTAGAGACGCTAGAACGTAAGACGACAATCATCAGTTCTTCCATTGATAAGGAAATATATAATGTTTATAGGTAATGTTAATACGGTAGATGGTTAAGTTTATGTTAAGAGAGTAGTAAATCTTTCGTTTTTATCGTAGGTTTATGTTTTGAAAGATTTTTGATTATATACAAGCAGTTCATATAGAGTTTACATTTATTATATTACCCACTAAAATGTTCTTGGTTATAACGTGTTTTATAAATCTAGCGCACAACTTTGAGTTAATTAGTTACGTTAAGTTTATGTTAAGTTATAACATTCAAGTTCTTGTATATATTTAAAGTGTAACTTGAATCGTTAAGGTACGTTTTAGTTTTGCCGATAAGGTATTAACAATTGCAGTGTGATTTTATTTTAGATAGGTTTGCTGGCGCCAGTCATATGCACAACATCACTGTTTCGGCGATACTAAGTCGCGTTTCGAGTTTCACACATTGGATTTTCTTTGGATTTTACCTTTTTTTTTTTTGTTTTTCACCTCTATTTTGAATACCACTCGCTCTAAGAGGCGTTTATTTTATTCATAATAATAGATATATCCTTTTGTATAATATACAATGGAACGGAGACAGAGTATTATAGTGCGTCACGGATTCCGTAGTGAGGATTGCCCGATTTTATCATAATCATTTCTACTAGGACGCAATCGTAGAAAAAAACATATTCATGCGATAAAGGAGACATACCATTAAATGTTTCTAATAAAAATGATACTGTGCTTACCGGAATCTACCGTTAATCGGAATACAATCACTGTCGGGACTACACTTCATCAGATTTTATTATACGGAAATTTACTTTAGCTGGATAAATATAGCCGCTCGTGCATGCAATTATGTAGTAAATGAAAATATTAAAAACTGCATTAAAGAAATCTTTTTACGTCTTTGAGAGTGGTCAATGTTATTTATTTCTTTTTATAGTATTTTATTTTGTGATATTAGTGCTAACTAAGTTAGCGGTCATGTTCATTGTTGAATCATTGTAATTCTTTCCTTTTTTTTTCTTTTTCTAACCGCAAGCTGCAAGGCAGCTTTGTTAGTTGTATTGAATTGAGAACTTCGTTAGTATATATTTAGTAAGATTAAAACTAGCCGAGTTTAACATATTTTATTTACACTTGGTTCTCCGCAAACGAATGGCCGAAAATGATTCGAAGTCTTATTCGAAAGGCTGTCATGTAAAACAAATACGAGTAGTTAATAAAATGTGTATTGAAGCATCAAAATCTCGTAATTCTGCCGTGAGATAAGTTGCTTCAAGTAAAATTGTCTGTGTGTATGAAGCAGCGATATAATTAGTCCTATCTCAACCCTCAGAAGCAGCAGTACACCATGACCTGCGACAAACAGGACCGCGGTCCTGTTGGACGATAGTGACATTCGATGTCCGATACCAACGAGTTCTTTCTGTTAATCACTTAGCTATCGCGCTTTCTTTTCTTCTTTCATTTCAATTAAATTCTATTTGTATTTGTTTTTTGGACATTACAAAATAATTTATCAACTTTACTAAATTAATATTTTGTTTTGATATAACGCATTACGGCTCCATTAACTCGCTTGCAGTGAGACAAGTGTTCTTGTGAATATTTTTTGGAGTTAAAAATGAATAAATATATTTGCATTTTAATGTATATGCATGTTATGATAAGAAACATTGCACAGTTAAAAAAAATAATACTAATGAATATTTTAAGACATCAAACTTGTAGGTCGATAAGTGTTTATTGATATTGGCACAATTTGAAGTTTATTAGGTTTTCATATCATAATTTATACTGTTATTGTAATCGAATAGTAGGCACTGCTTCAGTTCTCCGTTTTTTACTTATGAAGCGTTAGTTTTGTTTGTTATGGAACTACCCTACTTAATTTTTAGTTATTTTGTTATCCTCGATCTCCATAAATATTCGTATTAATTTTATTAATAAAATTACTGTTTCTTATGACACTAAAAATATATTTTTAAAATATTGCAATAAACGCTAAGAACTTATCAGAATGAGGAATACAATAAATCTTATTTTATCTTTGTTGTCACTTCTAGAGTAACTTTAGATTCGAGGTGCAATGTTTAATTCAAGTGTTGATTTTTTTTCTATATTCTATTAAATAATAGTGAACCAGCTGTGGAATAAATATTTTATATTGCCGTTAAGTTACTACTAACGGTATCATTCTAATCTAATTCGAAACTTTGTATTTCTTACGTCTTCAGGCGCGCTTCGAGTTCAGTGCTTGGAACGGTGCGATGGCGAGCTGACTCTTAATACACGAAACGCAAACACGCCCATTCAAATATCTTTCAATATCAGTATAACTTATCAGCACTATTACAGATAATGTACTTCATAATTATTGTCAAAATCGGAAATTGTGTTGTCTGAGAGTTTTAGTTTATACAAAATGAAATGGAGAACATATATTGAAATTTATTAATTAACATTTACGAGTACGTTAATAGTATTTTTAATATCATAAGTACTAAATAAACCGTTAGATATTCGATAGTCTATTAAAATACAGTTATTAACAAAATTACTACCACAGTTTAACTGATACGTTTGTAGTTAAGTATAAAATATCGTTGCAAACAGCAAAGCTTTAACAATATTTGATGTAAGCGATACAAAAAAATATTTGTACTGTAACAAGATATAATTTTAGTTCTAATTAAGGGAAAGAATCTTACCAACGCCTTGTTTTATGTACACTACAAATAATAATAAACATATAATGACTATATTCGTTTGTTTTATTCATTTTAGTATTATCTGTATACACTTTGCGGCTTACCTTATTTACACATAAGTAGTACAGTGCACGAACTCATTAGTGGTGCGTTAGGTACCTTTGAGGTCTGGGGAGTCATTTGGTAGGGATGTCAAATGATAGATTATACATACTGGTATAAATTATATTTCGAATGGTTATAAAATGTAACAATACTATAATGGGCTCATCTTCACCTCGTCTTATCGTCCGGAACTATTGTTACTAGTTGAGGAAACAAGTATCAACTGCACGACTTTTAGGAACTTTGAAAAAGTTTGTTAGCTAAGCTAGTTAAATTAATGGTAGATTTTGCTTATCATTATTTAGACCAGGGATGTTATGGAGCTTGGTAACCTTAACCGAAACTATCGGATATCTGAAATAAAAATATACCTGCAGCAAATATAAAAATCAGACAGAGGCAGGGTCTCAAAGTAACTCGTTATGACTGGTTTACGCTGACAGAGCCGATACACTAGCCGCGTCGTTGTTATGTTAGACAGTTTTTATTATTCAATTTGTTTTTTCTTTGATTATAATGTCACATAATTCCTAGAAACAAAGTCAAACTTTGTAAAAACATTATTTTTTTCCAACTCATAAATCATCTAATATCCGTAACCGAAGTTTTTCGAAACAATCGGATAATCCGAAATAATTTCATATCCATAAACGTTACCAAAACCGCAAAAATATTATTTATATATCCGAATCTGAAATTTCATATCCATATATATCATCCCTAATTTAGACACTCTTGAAAGTGTATTCTTACCACAGTAGTCTAGAATGAATGAATTGAATGCCAAATATGTAGCGCCAGTACTAGGTACTGACCTTCTGACCGCACATTAATATGCAGCAGAATGATGGGGAATTAAGACCGAAAATGACTGCCCGTGAACAGATTGCAAGCAATACTTTTAATGTCAGGAGTAGCTGAAGTACAATAATATCGTTAATCTAAATATAAGGTTTGTAGGTAAATAAATAAATTAGGTAGGTTAATAAAGTGATTATAATAAAACTTATCTTTAATTATTTGATTGAGAAACGTTCAAACGTATCACAACGATCTTAAACTCCTTGTTTGATATTGCGAAATAGTGTTGTTCTATGCAAGCCCCACATTATAGAGGTAAATATTAAAGAATATGTTTACCGTCAAATAATATCATATACAAAAGTCAAGATTATTAAGAACACGCAGCATATCACACCTAGGAAAGTAAACAAATACTCTTCTTCATAACCTGTTCAACTATCTATTCATAACAACACCCATATTATCCTCGTGCTGGGCTGCGGTCTACGATTAGAGGAATTGAGGCACGCTGGATAAGTGTGGAATGGATTGGTTTTAAGACTATTCGTTAAGATGATTAATTAGAATTTATATTAAAACTTAAAGTGAAATGCGAGTTGTCAAGAAATCTGAAAACAGATAGATAATGATTAACTTTTCCAGATTTCCATCTTACGTACGAGGAAGACAGCGAAGGGAACTGTGTTCCTATCATTACCCTGGAAGTCATGTCTGATTCTTCCAACGCCGAGTCCTGCGCTCCGATCACAGATAATAATAATGAATTGCAACTCCATAACGAGGATGTATCGCAAGGCACTGGAGTCCACTTCTTAACCGAGAAAACACAAGACGAAACGAAAGCTGATAATATTAACAATAGGTAATAGGACACTGTGGTCTCTCTAATCCCTTCAACATAATCATATTAGTATCTCTTGGTGATAGATAAGGCCTACAACATTCTACTTATTGGTCAACCCAAGTTCCGAAAGAATCTCGAAAGAACTTATTAAGCCCGAAGGCCTTCAACATGGCGGCTGCTATGTGGCGATAAACCAGACGGGACGGCGACGGCTTTATCTACCCATCGTAGCTCGGAAACGCTTAATTTTTTTTTCGACTAGTGGTAACCCATCCTTTTACCGATCGCGCCCTAAGTTGCTAACTCGGTCGATCACTTAAGATCAACGCAACTCACTTAATATGCTGAGTAAATTTAATTGCAAATAATACATAAAATCCGCATACATTCACACCCATACACAAGTAACTAAGCGCACACATTTGTTACACGCGCACCCGTGTAATACAATTCCTAGTGCTGCAGCCAGCGGCAGGCTTGTACATACACAAGTAACTGAGCGCACACATTTGTTACACGCGCACCCGTGTAATACAATTCCTAGTGCTGCAGCCAGCAGCAGGCTT
>DWPT01006143.1:0-11676 GCA_018251895.1 Agathymus mariae mariae
CCTTCCTTACCCCTGCGAAGCTTCAAAAGTAAAGCATAATTATTACAATTTAAGCATAACCTGATTTCGGTATAAACGAACAACATTATCTGTTTTATGAGTTTAGTTTTTACCGTTACAAATAATACGTTATTATTTGACTTCTGATTCTTATTCCTTTCAGACAGGAAATAAATCCAGAAGAATGGTATAAGAAAAAGAGTTGTAAGAAATTATGGCAAATACCTTATCAAACTAGAATTCATTCATGCTATGGATGAATTTAAAATGCAAGTAATAAAAATTTATAGTCGGTATGGCACAACCCTAGCATACTAACTCCGGAGGCGCATTGTAATATGGTGATAGAATTCGACCGTCTTGATATATACTTAAGATGTTGTGGTAAGATACGAGGTAACTCCAATGTTTAGTACAGTAGCGTATTAAACGTATATATATCTATTAATTTTCAAATCTTTAAATTATTAATGAATATACAATCGCGTCGCTTTGAGAAAGACTACTTACTGTACGGTACCGTGTATCGTATGTTTTCAAAGTTGTGACTTAGATACTTTATTCAGGCTTTTTGTAAATTCCATGTTTACCTTGTTACTATTTACATAACGTCGTAAGGGATTGATTATATTATTTATATGCATTACAACAACACCTTAAACATTATTTGTTACATCTACAATTATGCGGGAATAAATCTCTTTTCCGGGATAAATAATGTCATTGACATTGCTGAATTATATATGCACGTTGAGAGCATTTTAAGAATCATTATAATCTGATCAACTATTATCACGTGATTCCATATAGTTATGTAACTTGTCATTGTAAACGCCTAATGGTCAGTATTCACCGTCTTGTGCACATCCGTAGCACCAAACGCATCACCGACGCATTGCCCGGCAAAGTGAAAGGACATTGCCAGCTCTCCGATCCTGAAACCTACATACGTGAAAATCACTATACCATTCACTCTAGAAGGGTGGTGACTCCCCAGGCGAGTAACAATACCTCTGTACCAAATATTAGCTCACCGGATTCCAATTCGGAATTGTTTTTATTTTATATTACGATTTTATTGACAACCACATAGAACACTTATTACCTGTAATGATCTTATTTCATATACAAACCCATGTCCAACCACTTTTTTGGCTTAAATAATTATCTTGTTTCTGGTACTTTTTCATTATAATAATGTTTTTGACCTGAGTTTAAAATTTACAAGGTTACTCTAACATGATGCTACCGAGCCAACATCTCAAATATGGTACTGATACTATAAATAATAATACTGATTTTATTTATTGCACCACGGTGTCGAATACCCAAAATATGATAGATGTTGCTGCCCAAAGCGAAGAGAGATGGACTATCTAGTACATAATATGCGATTTAACCACTATATATTATGTATTACCAAACTACCCTCACTTCGTTTCAGAAAAACTACGCCTTACGCATAGAAATAGCATCAGTATTGTTTTAGGACTGAGTGTTTCTGGTTATGTGAATAAGAAATATAACTTTTTTATTTAGGGACCGACTGAAATGAAACGACCGTTAAATATCATGTACTAGTATAAGTATTACTGCAATACATTAGTGAAAACCATAACGAAATCGGTTAAGCCGCAACAAACAAACAGACACAAATTCTACAACTATTGTTTCGAATTCAGTAAAGATAATAAAGCCCCTATTGATGCGGGATTGAATTCCCTAATTGCTAGTGTCATGATATTTCATCTAGAATTTAAAAAAAGTCAAGTCAACAGTTTTATCTTGCCACCGCAGTCACACTATGAGCTATGAAATTGGGTTGAAATGTGTGTAAAATTCAAAACTGTAAGCAACCTTATGAATACTTCGTTATGTCTTTAATACGATGAAGCATATGATCTGTATCATCAGAATAATATTTTTTTTTTTATATATGTTTTTTTGATTTTTTTTTTTATATACGTTTTACTCATATATCCTTCGTGTACAGGAAGCGATCAGTTAAAATTTTATTACATGTATCGATAACATTACAGTCTGTTATCTGCAGAATTTCATGTTGACACAACTTTTTGCGCGCTCCAAGAATTGTCGCCGAAAACATGGGTTCTGCTGTCCAGGAAGGAATTTAATAGCTAGATTAAGCCTATCCTGATATTCTTGAGAATGTAATAGCTAAAATTATGACTTTCATTGCTTCTTATTTGTCCTAAGACGCTGGCGTTGAACTTATGAAATTACAGACTCGCTTGCTATTAATTGAATCGTCTTACTTAAACAAAGTTTAAGTATGTTTACTTGGCCCTTGACTTATGCAAACAGTTTTCTTAGCCTTATATTAACATTATATCTGTGAAGATCAAACATATAACTGAGAAATTTTGTTCTATTTAACAACACTTTTACTTTGGGTGCAAAAATCATATTCTTTGTTACTTAAAAAATATAAATAACAATTTTCTTGAATAACATTTGAAAATCACCGCCAATCAATGTATTCGACAAGCAATAACCCAAAAATCGTGAGTACGCGCTACAGTTAATATAAGTTTAAAATCATGCACTACTGTGTACTTTTTTTATATATAATTTTAACACAAAAAAGTTATTATTATTAGATATTAAAGGCACGATTTATTGAAATGAGTGATGGACGGTTGTCCTAACTGAGATTCTATTTACCGACCGGCCCGCGTACAATAAAAAACAGATTCTGCAAATCTGTAGATACGAAGTCTTATTTCAAGCAACAGTATTTATCTACTGGATGCTTACTCAGAGAGTCTATTCTGTGAACCAAGGGATTTGATTTTAATAAAAAATTTATGTTGACACAAAGCTGTTATGAAGTTCCAAATTAATTAAGTTGGAAAACTCAATTTTCTGTTTGTTTTATCCGCCAATATTAACTGAGTATCAATTACCCGATCGGTGCCTCGTTGTAGCAAACTCAACGCCCATCAATCTACCCTTTGAAGCAGTCCTTTAGGACCCTTCTATTCATCCACTTTTGAAACAGGTATATATGTATATGTCGTATTGCAATTATAGCAAACTGGCTTTATATATTGTGTACATAGTATATCGAAGGACTGAATTGTGGATTATCATCATTCAACATTATGTATATATATACACGACACTAAAAACCCCATCTTGTCTCGCTTCTGAAATTGTATAATATGTGAAGCAGTTTAATTATACTGATTTGAAATAGTAGTAAATTAACCGATCAGTATCTGCAGGATTTGGGCCCGATAATATTTCTCACACAATCCTATAACGATCTCACCTCCCAAGTAAATATTATTATAATTTTTACATATATATTATTTACTCCATATGCTGCCATTGTCTTTTGTTGAAACGTATCGAATGCCATTGCAGATATTCTTTCCACGTCACATCACCTAATACAAATAGAATTCAAGTCACGATTTTTTTCCAACATGGCGTTAAAATAAGGGGATACGCAAATCTTTAAACTGCTTTGATAGTGCTTTGTAGTATATTGAAGCGGCAAAGTTGAAGCTCCAAGCGACAAGATTGGACGGTAAATGCTCTACTTTGTAAGTGGGGCAACTAGTACTTAGTAGGTGTTGGTCGTAAGCTGTCCCGAATTGCCGAGCTTTAGTAAGAACGATTAGTTGAATATTAGAGATCTAAGTCTCGGTAATTTATTGGAGGTTTATATGTTTTTCAAGAACTAGTGCCATCCTTAGCCTATGCTTAATAATAAATTACAGATGGCGTCAAAACAAAATGTAATCCGAAATTAAAAGTAAAAAAACCCTAGTATTTGTTGATTAAATTATAAACTTATATTAAACTAACGGACCCGACAGACGTTGTCCTGTACACACGTCTTTAATTCGAAAATTTCCATTTTCCAAAAAATCATTTTCCAGTGGACCAAATTGTGAATTTATACCATTCTCAAATCCCCTTGAACACACAAAAAAAATCATCAAAATTGGAGCAGTCGTTTAGGAGGAATTCAGTGACATACACACGCACACAAGAAATATATATATATATATATATATTTAATATTGAGTTTCACAAGATAACATATAAGCGGCGGAATCGTACGTACTTTCGAATGTCGGTGATGCATTAAAATTCCTGGAACACCGGATGAATGCTATGCTTTTCCATCGAAATTTAATTAATCAGCGTTTGCGAATTGCATCGGACTTAATTAAAATAATTTTATCTCATACAGTCGGAAAATTTCATGTTTATTAGAGAAATAAAATTGATTCATGTTTGCAATATTTTATACTAACCTTTGCTTGCAATTTTGAATCTGTTAGCAATTGAGTCTTTCGTCTGTAAGTCGTATTCTATTTAGTTACCATCCGATATCCCATACTATGCTAGTCCGAGATAATGACTAAAATACATTTGTTACTTGGCAGTATAATAACATTTATATTCGATTGAATAAAGAGTAGATTACATATCATAAACTTGGGGTGAATTCACCTTTATAAAATACACCATGCGCGTAATCGCAACAAAAGCGATTGCATCAAGAATTTAGTTTTATGTTTGCCGTGATTTTCCACTTAGAATGTATTAATGCGACTTATTAATTAGACTTAAATCGTATATTTATATAATACTCAAAAAAAACGTTATAATATTTCAAATCATTTCAAATACAGTCCCGCACCGCCTCTTAAATAAGGTAACCTTCGAAACTTATAACTATGCGAGAATGAGTGTTAATTATTAGTTATAGTTGGACTTTGTAAATTCAAAATGGCTGTCTGGCCTAAAGTCATGTAAATTAAAAAACATAATGTTCTAAAGCTTCGTATTGTAAACAACGTATGAATGAACGATTTTTTATATTAAAAATCTTCTCTTCTTTAATTAGGTACTTCTTTAATAAAATATTCATTAGCTTCGCGTTGTACGGCAAGGTGAGACGCGAAAGCCTACATTTTCCTGTGATGATATTATATATCCCAAGAGGAGCCAAAAAATTATTTAGCGATGAAAAAATTAATAAGAAGGAATCTCAGGGGCTGAAAATATTTATTACAATGCTTTTAATTACCGTTTATTTTACACTTCATTAAGTCTAGTAAAGCCAGTGATTTTACTTTTAATTAAGTGAAACCACATAAACCACACTGTTACCGATATGCTAGAGTTGATGAACAAAATTCAATTAATTGTTTGTTTGAATTATTAATATCCACTGAGATTATTGTAATTGAAGATATTCCACATGATATATACTTTAATTACCCACGCAGAGTTATTCGTGTTTTTTATTTGAAATTAGCAACCCAGCCTTACTTCGCTTTGGACTTTGACTGCAAATCAAAATTTCACTATGTATTTTTTCTTGCTTCAAACTTGCTTTCATATTTCCATATTGAGCATACCAATCAAGGATGAATTGATGGAGAGGTGATGGCTAGTCAAATTGTCGGAAGTTCTGACGTTGCGCAGAGACATGGCCTTAAGTTAGTATCTAACGATAACATCCAGGACCTACAATTTTACGTGTCCTCGATAACAAGGAAAAGTTAAAAAAAATGCTACCTGTAACCGACATATGGATGCATTGTATCATGAAACAAAGAGCAAGGTACTTTAATTTTTGATTAAAATATAGGTCAAACTCCACAAACAAATGAAACGTGCCATCTTTTACTCAGGACTGCTTTTATGTATATATGTGACAGATCCAAAACCGGACATAAGTTTATTTTTTGGTTACCGGTATTTGAGAGTCTTTACCAGGTAAATACATGCCATTGTTACTTCTATATTAACAAAACCGTGTGCTAAAATTGTAAAAAAAAAAACATGTTGTTCTGACCGGAAATTGGCGTTAGAAATACGTAGAAGTATGGTGAACTGAAACTGAAAAATGGTTATTTATGAATCAGACGATTTCAAAATTTGTTACTTTTTTATGTTTAAAGCTAATATTTAAATGTAACATGTAAACAAACATTTTCAATTTTACTTTAATTGAAACAGAACATTTTCTTAACCTGAGACTCGGTCTAATTGTCTTTCTTAGTTGTTCACAGTTTCAAACAGTGAAAACTTTTGTAATAAGCTATCATAATTTGAACCTTAAAGGATGCGCCCAAGCATGGGGCACTAATTAATTAATGATTCATTATATTTGTTGGTTACTATTTGAAGTTGGATATTTGTAGTTGTGATTTTTTTACATATGCCATTTAATTACAGATCCGCGCCATTACAGTTGCATTCTTGGTCATGGCTGTCCATCGAAAATCTCTTCAAATATATGAGTATTATCTATATAAAATAGTTTTACAACTTATGTGTAATGTAATGTAAGATTATTATGGATTAATTGCCTCTAATATATATTGATCGATATAAGAAAAATATGAAACGGGAATATCTTTCAAGCTCCAAGCGATGTTTAATCTCGTTGCAGGAAATTAAATTTATAACGACAAAGCCGTTTTATTAAGGTATTGCGTTCATTTCCATGTATACTAATTTATGTAATCAAACAATATTTTGATAAGAATATGTGTGTAATGAAATATTTTTATAAAATACTTCAACACACGGTAATGCTAGTGGTTTTCATGATTTTGTTGAATTCCGAACATCCGAAAAAGAAACTAAAACCTTGCGTTTTTGCAGCATTATGAAAAAGAAAACAGGATTCAATGACAAGGATGTACAATGTATAAATACTTCTTCCAGTTTTGGTAGACATATCTACCTCACGTCTGGGGCGAATATATATATAGCGGATATGTATATACACGTAATGTCATTTCCAGTTCGACCCCCTGGAGTAGGTACTCAGGCTTATATTTAATTTCTTGGGCCGTTCAGAGACTGTCGATAAGGTTTACCTACCAACTATTACAGCAGGGACAGCTCCGAAACAAAATCATTGTACTGTTAAATTCACTAGGAATAGGGTATGGAGTATGACAATAATATAACGCTAATTTTGATTAAGGTATTATGTTGACTCGCCCTTAAAATTGAATAGTAAGTGTTAACATGTGCAAAAGTGCGCTACATGTGAATCTATTATTTTCTTTCAAAAACAAAGCTATTTCACGCCAGTTAGTGTAAATTGGCGAAATCATATTCAATTACATTTTATTAATGTGTATGTATTACATATACTTATCAACGTCAACAATATTTACTATAATTTTTTTGTTTACAATACTACTATTTATATCATCAAAAATACTTAAGTTTCGATAAGATATTTCATGTAATATCGTCCCAAATCGCAGAAATTTTAATTTTCAACTACGGCGTGGGAGGGCAAGCCCAAAATTTAAACGCACAAGTAGGCATCATCAAATAGGAAAGTAAAAGTTTGACAGTTCGTCTAAACATTATGAATTAATGATGAGTGCAAACGAGAGAGCGAATTCGAACGTTGGCTCCCTTTTTAACATATAACTTATTTTGCACTTGGTTGGCTAGCGGGCGGACATGTTATCTGATGGACAGCCTTGCCTACAAATATGGACAATACCACACGAACAAACGAAACCTCCCAGGGCCTAAACTATTCGAAACTGGAACGATCAGTAATTTTACGTAGATAAACAATCACAAAAGACCATTAGCGATCTACTTCACGTGAATTGAATCTCAGACTTCACTGAGTGGGATGTTGGAACATGTAAGCAAACAGATCAAATGGAAATCTAAAGTACTTGCATTTTTAGAATCTATACTAATATCATAAGAGGAAAGCTTTGTATTTTGTATGTTTGTAAGGAATAAACTCATAAGCTACCGATTTTTTAAATTCTTTCACCATTAGAATGCTACATTATCTCTTAGTAACATGGGCTATATTTATTAATAGATATATATAATAAGGGATGCCTTCTAAAAATTCAGTAACGTTAACCAATGTGTAAAAATTTGCTTAAAAATTTCTTTCATCGCATACGCTGCGGAAACTATTGATGACAGGATTATATTTATGATAAGGATAAAATTATAAATATATCTCAAAAAGTTTAAAAAGCTTAATTAATTAATACAACTGTTTTTATGCGTGGCATTGCGTTTTTTCTTGTTATATGAATATAACCTTTAAAAAATCGTATGTTGAGATAATCTCACGGACATTTGTCTCCTCTATTCCTTTGTCGACTGTAACAAAAGTAGGGCATTTATAGGTCACTTGGTTTTTATGACAAATTGATTCGACCGTACGTGTAATTTGTCATTCACAGGCGTGACAGGCCCGAAGAAAAGTCCCAACCGGGGATTACGGGACTACCTTTTTGAATAATTAAGTTACTGAAGAACAATTTTTGTATTCGTCGTTAACTTCCCTCGTCGTATAAGTAGGTCATTTTAATGTGACAACGGAAAAACGCTTCGCCTTTTCAATACTCACCGGACCAAAAATATCTTGTTTCCACGTCAGAAATGTTTTTGAAATGTTGGTCATGTGATATTTTTGTGACACCGGAACAACGGAAATTGATTACGGTAATAGAGGTAAACAGTGACGGGTAAAGTGGGTCAAAATTTTACCGTCACTTTGGGATTTCTTATTTTTATGTAACCCGAGTGACTTGTATTTCTCTTGGTTGATATATTGGATGGTCACTGATATTATTTAATTAAATATAATGGTATTAATATACTGCTTTTCTGCGAATGAAAGAGATGACATAATTCTTTTTCTTTTATCGTAGCGTCAGTCCCGATTAAAGGAAAAGCGAATTAATACAATACAATTGACAAAGTAGTTACAGTAAAATTGTCAAAAGGATCATTGGAAGCCGCGCTATAGGACACAGCATACCTATATATATATCTCGGTACACCTTATTGACAATGTCCGAACTTAACATATCTACTAATGTAATAGGCATCTCTTAATTTAGATACAGATTATATTTATTCTAATTATTAAACCCATTATCGCGCACATAGTTTTCTTAAAATCAAAATGCAGAGTGCTGTAATGAGTAATAATTATTGTATGTAAAATGTACAGTGTAAAGAAGTCTTTATAAGCAAAATAATGACTATGATAAATATAGCATGACAGTAACAAAATCCTTCACAGAATGCCAAGCGTAATTTTGTAAAACCTACAAAAATAAAATGACTTTATGTATGGTAAAGGAATTCGCTACGACACGGAGAGTTAAGGCTAATCCAGGATTGGCGCGCTTATTGCCCTGCCGTACATTATTTGAACGTTGAATTTTATTGTAATAAAGCATATTTTTTTAACACAAACAGTTGTTACGCAAATTGAATGGCACTTTGAATAGTAGTCCATCAGCCATTTATTAATCCACCGTAACTCCACCACAATATGTCAGTAACTGGTAATAGTTATCACAAACACGTCGAACACCACCTTTAAATGTATCAAAACTATGGAGACGAGGATAGTGGCCGCCTGGTTACCAAATCCCGTTTTCTAAGTGTCTCACAACTTTACGTGTTTTAAGGGGGCCTCTTGTGTCCTCACGCAAGTATTCCAAATTACCGGGTCCATTTACATCTTGGACCTGTGAAACTTGAGGGATATTTAAGATTAATTAATCGAGTGCTAATCAATTCCATACATGACACACAAGTTTATTCGAACCCAGGTACGTTGGGGAGCTTTTATTCAAAGTAGTAGACTCAAGCCTAAAAAATTAAAATAATAGAGTATCTATATTGAAATTGAGTTTCTTAATTTTGATTGTCGCTTTGCAGTTGGAGTCTGCTTTCGGTGTGAGCGGGAAATACCATTGACCACGCTGAACAAATACAAATTGTCAGATTCACATTTATAGAGAACTCGATTTCACTAATCTAGATATCTTCCTTCGCCGACATTATATATTGATTTTTTTCTTATACACAGTTAGTTTGCTTCGGGTTAGTTTAGAACTGCGGCACCCCTAGGGGACTGCCATTCAATCAACTATTACTCATGTTGCTTGTAACAAAACAGCCGCAAGTTTACGCGGAATGACTCAACCCGTGCCGTAAACAAGACATACAACGAACGAAATGCCTACTATTGTATGGAATAATTCTTGGTAGACTCAATGCACTCCGTTCATGGCCGAAGCGCAGTCAAAACACAGTATCAAAGTGTAAGTGGATATTTCAATGCGGCTCTAGCCCGGCCCGGAAGCAACAAAACATATTATAACACGAGCACTGTCAGTCAATGACAACCTATAAGAGGTAGACAAACATAAAATAAACAATTTTACAGCAAAATGATTAGAACTACGCCTTCTCTTTGTGAATTAAATTAATTTATCTTGTTAAATATCACGAAAAGGCTTCTGTATAAAAATACATATATTTGTACTGCAGTGTTAATTTATTGACAGTACCAAATTTTATCCTCTAATCTAGTTATAAAAATTATCTTAATAATTTATTTGATTTTATAACAACAGGCAAATAAAATGAGCTTAATACATTTATCTCCTAGTCAGGTACCAAGATTTTCTGAAACCACCAACAACATCTTTCACCGCACGTTCATTTACCTCACGTACCCGCAAAACGGCCGCCAGGTGACGACATTATTGGCAAAATTTGCAAATTTCAAAAGTAACAAAAGCTGCTAGCTCCCGTTGTGAAAATTGCAGTATATTCATTATTAGTATCATTCTAGTTAAAATACTTCATTGTTGTAATATGAATGCCTATCCAAGGTCGAAACCACACAGCACTCGCACAGCCGGGCCCCAGTCCGGAATAACGCGAATCATCTTAAATTTGTTTCCTACTGCGATGATCTGATGTCGTCACCGGCGGTTAACGACGGGCAATATCCGACTGTGTGTATGATGCCTTAGTGTGACGACAAGTTGTACAGAAAGTCTTATTTTTTGACATCGTGCATATGTATGAAATTTGTGGTGCTTATTATTCCCGTCTTTGTCTATCCGTTCTTAACCCCAGTTTTTAACCGATTCTAATAGTCGAAAACAATTGAAATTTGGACGTAACGGACGTACAAGTAAATACACCTATTGAATTTTGGGTTGTTTAAAAATAATGAAAACAACTATTTCATAATTTTTATAATTATAAAATGCATTGAGCACTGATAACTGAATTACAAAAAAAATAAAGAGATTGATTGAAATCAAGATAGTATTTAAAACCTGATTCATAGACCTATATATACGCGTACTGAACCATACTATCCCTAAAATTTATTGAACCGTAAGTATAGTTTACTAGAAAACTTATGCGAAAATCGAAAGATTTTTTTTCTAAAATACATTTACAGATCGGAATAGCAATATACATATTTTCCTTGTTGATTAAAAAATAAAACAGGCAATAGAAGATAGGAGTACAATGGAAGACTTCACTAACTATCGAGACATGAGAAAAAACGTTAATTTGATTAGTATATTTTTGCTTCGACTGAGAATCTAATATGGAGCCCTTAATTCAGTAGGTAAGCAAAGCAAAAATCCCGATTTTAATATACCGAAGCTAGTAACCGTGCTGCTGTGCTGTGGGGTCTTCCTACGCGGCAGCATAAATGCGGCTAGGCGTGGGGACTGCGAGGGACTCCTCCTTGCCCAGACTTGGCCTCAGAGGAACAACGGTCCACTGGTGTTGTTGACCCCTGCTGTTAAGCGGGGGGTTCGGTCGTCATGGGTGTTCCGATCCGGC
>DWPT01006144.1:0-11671 GCA_018251895.1 Agathymus mariae mariae
GAAAATGAGCATCGAAAATGAATTCGTTAATAATTATTAATTACCATTCTTGGAAATTGAATATATTTAAGTACCCTCGCTTCGTTTCAGAAAAACTACTCATTACGTTTAGAAATTACACCTGCAAAATTTTACCTGCTGAAATTTTAGGACTGGGTTTTTCTCATTCTGTGAATTAAAAATACATATATTAATTTATACTTTTTTATTTATGGACGGCTAGAAATGAACGATCTTTAAATATTACGTGATGTTTACTGCAATACACTAGTGACAACCATAACGAAATCGGTTAAGCCAATTCTGATATTAACGCGTACAAACGCACAGAAAAACCGGCACAAATTTTAACAACTACTGTTTTGGGTCCTAGTACGTTAATGAAGGTCCCTAATAATACTTTTTCTCATATGTCCTTCATGTAAAGAAAGGACAAATGTGCAAAAGAAAGTGATCAATTATAGTTTTATTATATGTAGATAATCTGTGGTATTTATTTGTATGTGATATATATAATTTAATGTGTATATCAAAGTTTACTCTATATTTTTCTCTTTTCTCCTAAATCAATTTTTTTCAAAAGTATTGCATTAAGGACGAATTAAAAAAAATGTACTAATTTGGCATACCTAATCAAAAACGTAAATCAATAACCGTCATCAATATCATCCTCACTTCTGCAATTCCATCACCGTCCTTGCAATCAGCACCATATAACTGCTACACTTCCTCACAAGCTCCTTCAGCTGTAAATGTGTTTGATAATTTTTTTGACACAAGATAAGTTAATGCTTGACAACAATACCACCTGATGGTAAGTGGTGATGGAGTCTAAGATGTTGAACGCACTAACTTATAAAAGCCTATTCATTCTCCTGTTGAAGACTCCCACATCGTAAGTAGCCGGCAACACTGACGCGGGCAAGTTTTCATTTAGTCTGTTAAATAATAAGTTTTATACTGATTCTTTAATATTTATTACACAAAAACGATGTCCTCAACAACGTTACCTTAAATTTAGATGGGTGATTAAATTTTAATTAAACTTAATCTAAATGTTTTTGTAATACTTCGAATACTTCAACACATACCTGATGATGCAGTAAAAACTTATAAGATATCGCTGCAGGCCAACCTGATGTAGAATTGAATGTGGCCAGTACACGCTACGAAAGATAATTGTAATTGACCAGGCGGCCGCCGTTGGGAACCTCGTTAATCCAACCGTAATACGTCTGAAAAAGCCAGCTCGATAAATTTAAAGCCACGAGGGTGATTGACCGTTAATTGATTGTCGCTATAAATAAATATTTAATTTTGATCGAGTAAGTTAAGCGATTTTGAGTGACCGCTAGCGTAATTTTTTTAAGCACTTCTGTGCTTCAAGGAATTGTTAAGCTATCGGGTTGGGCTTTATCTTAAGAAATGTCGAAATAGTAATTATTAAATGTTGGAAACCATGCCATTGCTTTCGAGCTGCGTAGTAACTTCCTACAGTTAGATCACTAAGTGCGTTCGTGGAGTCCTGGTTTCTGCAATAATTCTATCTTAACCTAACCTCGAGATTCGTGTCTTGCAGTCAGAGCCATTAATGGACAGGAAAAATCAAGTGTTTAATATTTTTGCATTAAATAAATAACAAAAATAAAGTGCGTATCATGTTATAAAATAGAACGTAACATTATTCATTTATTTTATTGTCCTTGTAATATCCGGTGTTCCTTATGTTATCCACTATAAGAGATAATGGGAACTATCATTCAGGCGCTCAGTGCTGCACACACCCTGGAACACGTCTTATCCGTACAATGTCGGTCACAAGACTATTCATAATGAGACTCCACGCTTACAACTACCCTCTCACCTACTGACCAATTGGCAACTACCTTCTCTACCGCTATAAACAAGGCAATCAACGCTATCGCAATTTTACATAAGCGTAAAAACTTCGTCTCTCAATGATATCCAACGACACGTCTTTTTTATTTAATAAGTGCAGCTATGATATGTTTGAGCACAAACTCAAATATCACTTTTATAAATATTTATTTTACTTACCATAAAGTAATTTAAACTTCAAACAAATGCACTGCAAAGATTTCTTTAACTATAGAACAGAGGCAAGTATGTGGACATGAAGTTTCCAACTGCAAGTTCTGAGCCAAATAAATCCTGTAGATAGAACTGTTTAAAACTAGAAACACTTGAAACTTTCAATTTGTAAGGTAGTTTCTTGATCTAAGAACGTTGAACTCCAAAACAATGGCCGGGAACAAAGAAGACCAACTGATTAGGCTCTTATACTAGCAGGTGTATTGTTCATTTTAATATTGTTTATCTTTACTTTCTTACGAAAATAACTGATTAAATTACTTCCTCATTCGCCGATATTTTTTATAGAAACAGCATAATAACTTATAACTACTTTCACTGGGCTCGAGTTTCCTATTATAATAGAGACCACCAGTTCACCACGCTGGCCTACATTATGAAGAACTATCAACTTTGTAAGTAAGAAAATTATTATGTTTTCCTTCCCACAAATGAGACGTAATTTATTTTTAATACGATCATATGAAAAATAAATTGTACTGGTTAGATTCGAACCGAGCGGGGCCGTGCAAATATAGTCAGACTACTTCGCCATAGGATTGATCGTAATAAAAATAACCCATAAGTGTGCGTGCAATGCAGATCAATTTGGTTAGTTTTCCAATCGATATAAAATGTATGACATTTATTCGTGTTGTCAATAAAAACTTTAAAATGATACCTAAGAATGCTACTGAATGCTCAAGCTCATTTTCATAGCATAATTTTGACAGACAATTACATAATATTTTTGATGTGAACTACTTTTATTGTAGTGTTTATATTCTTTGGTTTTTCTTAAATTATTTATATTTACATCTGTGGTAGACCAACTTTGAAAAGTAATTAATATATTTCAGTTGTAGAGTTGCGGATATTAAGTAAATCTTTTTTTTTATGTTGACGCGCTATATGATTAAAGATCACTACCCCCTCCATCCAAAACACCAACGGTATCAATAAGGCATTACCGGTCAAAAATTAATTAGCTTGAAAAATGGTTCACCAACACTGCAACCAAACATTAAAACATTTGACGTTCGATCGAAACGGTGGAGGTTAATTGAATTAAGAAGATTGTCTTGGATTAAACTGAACGGTTGGCTTCTTAAAAGGCGCTTAAACTTCGGTTATAATAAATTCTTATTATACATACTTAACTTATATGCATAAAGATAAGTCAAAAACTAAAACAACTTCATATTGAAATCTGCATTTAATTTCTGTTGAATTCTGTTGCTTGTCTTGCTGGCAAGTGATTTCACACTTTAATACAAAATATGACTGAAACAGTCAACTTTTACGGCAACCACAAGAGACGAATATAAATTCGTTCATCTAAAATCGTTGAATATAAACTTTCGTGATTTAAGTATTTGACTACTGTTTATGCTATATAAACACTGATAGTTCGTATAATAATTTCAAACATAATATAAAATCAATCAACCCAACACCATACGTTGAGCAACCGAACTATAACTTTTGATTGCGAAGTTACAAGGTGCTCAAAACACTGGATGTAGACTAGTTCGTGTAAGGGCGTCTCTGCTGGTGCGAACACGTTCAACGGCTTGTCATCTTAAATATTGATTTTATCTAAATTTTTGTAGAAACTTGCAAAAACCTTAATTCTTTGTAATGTATGTAAGTGAATTGATCCTATTGGTATTGTATACAACATTATTTTAATAAATACTACTAATACATTTCGATACAAGTGTGGAAAGTATTTCATTTCTTCACGAGTCCCGGTTTGTTTACTCAAGCCAAAGGCGCGGGTCTACAATAGGGATGAGTGGAAAATGGCAATTCCGCATGTGTATCTAACGACGTTTTTAAATACATTTGCGAAAAATTAAAACAACACAATTAATCACTTTTCCAAATATAAAAAAAAAAAAATACAGACATGTAATTATGCGGGAGTAAATTTCTTTTTTTTTTAACTTTTTGATTAAAATTTTCCTTCATTGAATTTGGAGGTTATATCGACTATGAAAACAAAAAGCATTATTGAGGAAAATAATAACTTTGCGCACGCTAAACACACATGGAAAAGTCTAATTTTTAAACAAATGTATTAAAAAAAAAATTACATTAAAAACAGTGCAATAAACAAAAGAGAGTATTTACTCCATCTTACATTAGATGTATATTTTATTCATCAAACGTGTGTCAAAGGGCGGACCTTTCATTCCTGTAAAAGTTTCGCAAAGGTTTCTGATTGGCAAGTGCTTCAAATGCGAACTTAATCCGTGCGAGTGAATCGGACAAAAAAATCTTTTGGTACTATCACTCTTTTGAAAGCGTTCCGGTGTATTTTCGTTGAGCTGAAAACTTTTGCAATACCAGCACTGGCTCAAGTATAAATTCCCGAGGAAAGAGGGGATTCAACGATCATCTGGCTCCGTCTAATAAAAGGCTCGACGTTTGTGAAATATGTTGTCACTGCATAAACTTTATGAGTTTAGTTTCGTTCACAGTGTCTTGAAATGTGAGAAGTTCTCGAGATACGATGAAAGCCCGCTTGAATATCTCATTATCATACATCAAGTGCAGTCTAATAAAAGTTTACATATTACTTGTGGATGAATGATGATAAACAAAGTAAACGTTAATTTTAAGTGAATTATTTGATTACTTTTGACTACTTTGACTAATGGTTTCAATAACTATATACACCTTATTGCTAGTTAAAAGATTATAGTATAACATATGTAACTGAATTTTTGGGTTCCATTAAATAAAGATGAAAGCACACTTCAACTCATGGAACTGATTATTGTTCCCAGGAACTACCGCTTACGAAAAATAAGGGTAAATAAGTTCAGAGAAAAAAGAAATAGATGGTTAGGGTTAAGGGATAGATAGGATATTAAAACCGCATTTAATTGAGCGATGGCAGGTGCAGTCGGCAGTAAAAACCAAATTATATTATGACATCACTTCCGCGCTTGCAAGATTCCGGTGTTTTGCAAGCCACATTAGACAATGTTGTAGTAATAATGTGGTTTGTTCAATACATTTTATTAGTACCCATCGGCTTACGTGAGAAAGTAACTACGCACTGCTCAATTCGTTTTCTAAGCATTCGATCATCATAGTCGACTTCTTCTTAATTATAATGAGCTGCAACCAATAATTGAAGAATGTTATTTTGATAGATTATAAGTAGTATTAAAAACAAAATATATTGTTTCGGTCAAAATCTCTTAAAAAATGTCAAAACATGACTGGGCCAGTTCTTAGAGAATTCGTTTGAATGATATTTTTTGATCAAGTCAGCTCGAAGCATCAGCTGCTACAGTATTTATTCGTCACGAATAGTGAAACAAAATTAATTCATGAATATTAGCACTGATTTTTTTCCAGCCTAAAGTTTTACATAACAAAGAATCATTACCCAGAGTCGAATGTCACATTAAATAAGCAATAACGTGAATTTATTTCCAATCGGGTGACGTTATGCAAATTTTATCGTAACCAATTTCGATAATGCGCACTCATATTACTTAAGCGAGATAAAATATGAACAAAAGCCATAAAATTGCCATCTCTAAATGTGTTTTAACTATTTTGTATGCTCTATGTTGTTATCGCTCTTGTTTTTAGGTAGAGCCTTGAAATATCCAATTTACTATTTATAAACAAAATGTTTTTTAAATGTTTGAGTTATACTTTTCGAAGTGCAGATTTTGTTCATGTTTGTGTCAAGTTATTTCCGACTCTGCTGGTATAGAGACTTACCACCTATTTCTAACTTTCGCTTCGCTTAGGTTACTTTTAAAGTAGCTTGCGAATGAAATGATGATATGGTTCACCTGTATTAGTAAACAAGCGGAGAATCTGTTTCTTTATTTGTTTTTTTTGGTGTTATGGATCACTATTCTTAATGAGATTCAAGGCCATGATATAGACAACATCTCAGTATCAAAATGAGAAAATGATTGTAATATCTCATGCGGCAGCAATATAAAATGATTATGCATACATTTCGTACGTGACATTGCCTTGTCAGTACCAAACAATGCGAAAGTCTGGAGAGGTATTAAGATATGAAATGAGCAATTTCGCCGCGAGCCAAGAACAAATAAACGTCAATCTTTAAAAACATATCTGTGTAAGTAACCTCGGCTCACGTGCTTATATGAAGGGGGCTGATACAAAGGAAAGCAATTTAACAAAATAAAAAATACGATATTGGAACCGGGAGAAACAAATGATACAGGAAATACTTAAATCACAAGTATTGATGCGGAATTGGAAATTATGGGGTGGTGTATTTGTAATTTGAACTCTCGTGTTTTATACCTACTATGTTATAAATAATACACGCAATTTACAAATGGAGTATCTCCTTGCTTTCGGACTTTGTAGGAAACTATCCCGATGCTTCTGAACATTAGATGATATTCGTCTACTATCTTCTAAGTGTGTATGATTTGTATGTAAAAGTTTCGAAGAAATATGTTGCTAAAATTGCATCGAAATCAATTGGCTTAGTTAAAAAAAGTGCTATACTGTACTAGTAATAGTTATTATATGATAATAAAAATTAAATAATTGATAAGGTGTTAATGATAATAAATATACAATAAAACCCAACATATATTTAAATCAAAACATAATTTAATCTTCAAGGCGCTCTCCCATAAATTGAAAATTCTCGATTGTCTTCTTGTCATGAAATTACATGCGCTATCAACATTCAGGTAAGTTTCGGTCTATTTCAAACCATATAATTTTCATATTCATCGCGTTTTAAATTCACTCAATAAAAAAGACACAATCTCAATAAAAATATAGGTGTAATTTGAATATGTCGAGGGAAACGTCACATCCGGCTCTTTTAACAGGCAGAACCACTTGTACTGCCAACGATGCAAAACATCATTCATTACGCGTTTTCTGACAATAAGTAGATTACGTCGCGTTACAAATACGCGCTGTACACAATTTTTTTGCCAACGAATAACAATACAATAAATACAGAGCTTCCAACAGTGAAACTTTTTATTTATTTATTTTTAATGTTTGGGTGATGGTGACCAATTTTGTCAGGTCTGCTCGATTAATCAATATTTGCATTGAAAAAAGTAATTATGGGGAAACGTATATATATAACTTATATTTACATAACCGATCTGATGTTTGTTTACCTTACCCTTTCTCTTACACTTACCTGTTTATTATTTGTTAGAAGGAAAAACCAGTACCTTAATAATTATTAACTACGTATCCCGATGGTGGTGGATACCATTCGGTTTGTTCAAGTAAACATATTTGTTGTCGGTCGTATATATTGTTAAAAGACGTCAACTGAATTTAATGTGTAAAAGGAAGCACAAATCTCTTGAGTGGTGGTAATTGTATGTATTTCCACTTTTGTACAAATTATACTCCTTGCTTTCCTTTGGTCGTAATCGTAATACAATAATCAAAGGAATATGAGGGGCTGAGTGGAATCAAACGTGTACATATGCGACGGGCGATAAAAGAAAGCAACTGAAGAAAAGATCCGGGTCATATTAGGGCGCGACATACAGAACGTGCGACATACAGAAATTAAGTAGATATTATTTATAAGTCGAAATTCGGTACTTGAAAATGTATTTATTACAATTAATTTATTGAAAATAATTTGAATGATAACGAATTAATGGTTATCTTAATATTCGGTTTTGTATCAATAGCCGAAACCTGAGCAAATGTTTAATCTGATAATAGTCACCCACGAACATATATGGTCAAAAGAAACGGCTCACGACTATTACTGGATGCCCCAACAATCCAACCAGTACATGTTAAAATATTTCATCGTTGAAGACGTTTAGACGGACGGTGGGAGCTGGCCAGGCTAATAAGGAACTCTACCACTTCGCACGGGTCGAGATTAAAATATCAGGAGCCCTTGCGACATAGAGTAAAGTAGGAAGGGCCTGACGTACGCTATTTAGCAGATTGCATTACTAGCAAAGTAAAACCAGAACAGGTTGGTTTGGACTCAAGGATATATGAAGAATCTTAGATCACAGGAAATATCATTCCAATAAATACACTGAACAAATTTATTTCTATAAATTTCTAATAATATTTAAATGACTTTAAACATTAATAACCTCATAATAAATAATATTCAAATTATAAAATCACCCTGAAGTACATCAGTACAGTGAGGATCCTTTGGTTTTACAAATAGTCATTTAAATATTATTTAAACACTTCTTAAACATGATATATATTAAATAAGACCATTGTATCTCGTCCTAAGTACCAGGACGTCAGAGTTCGTAGCAGCTGTCACGCATGAGATAATCCGGAAGCGGAACCCTCAGCGAATTGTGACTTTGCAAACCAATCCCCCGTGTACCAGGCTCACATGATAATGCGAAAAGTAATTTTTATATTAAATCTTTGCCGAAACATAAAAGAGAGTTTTCGGAGCCGGTCTTACTCTCGGTGAATGCGCCGCATAAATTAGTTTTCCGCAGATTGTTTGTTTAGCAGACGGTTTTTTGTTTATTTTACGTTAACATTTATGAGTTTTTCAACGTGCTCTACACTGCTGTTATTCTAGCGAGATAGCTATTCTTATACACAAATGCATCAAGTAGACAAGAAGACCACTCCTATAAATAAATTTTGGCTCAACATTCGAGGAAGTGTTTGGAGAGCTCTATAAATTATAATAACGGGTATTTCACACTATCGGAGTTTTTATTTTTAGCAGCTTTTTAAGTAAATAAATTTGCATTTGTTAATATAATCAACAAAATATGCGTGAATTAGTAAATTGTAAATTCCGGTATTGCAAATTGCAGTGAATTGTAAATCTTGTGTCAAATCTACTGCGCTGTTCCAGTGGGGCTTAGAGAGGATAGTAACCAACCCTATGGGAACTTATAGTCCCCAAATATACTCCCGGTCCTACTAATGCTATCAAACAATAACAATTAAGATGTCTTTAAGTGCTCTCTTAAGTATGAAAGCCCTAAAAATATTGCTACTAGTGGAGAGCTATCAAATTATCAAAGGACCGTGCCCGAAGTTACTTAACTCAATCGCTAAAGACAATTGACATTAACCGTTCGGCAACCAACGCTTCAATTTGCTACATTTATGAAACAGATGTTTACTTTTATATCAAAACGATGACATCGAAGTTCACAAATGAAAACTAAATAAACAACTTTCAATAGGAAACTTAATGTTTTCTCTTTTATGAGACCGTCCGCAGTAAAATATAAATATAAATTATTAGGTAAGTCTCGTTTATACGTCGTGGTAGCTTCCTGGTCAGTAATTAATTAGAAGCTCAGGCTGCGATATAACGAACTTTATGCTAATACTGCCTTCAAAGGGTTTTGAACGCTTGATGAAATATTAAATTTTGGTAACATGGCCTCTGAAATTACCATCAGTTTTGTTTACGGCACAATTAAACATAACTAAATACCCATATTTTAATCCGTACCATATTCTGATATGGTTCTCTGGATAGGGACTCATATAATCAGATATTTATTTGTTTTGTTAAATAGAGATTTAATCTTTAGGAGATTAAATTTAGAATTGCTGAGTCTTTGTTTCTGTTGAGTTGTTTGAAGTTATTCAAATTGAGCTCAAGATTTCTTGTTTATATTATGATTGAAATAAAATAATTTGTGATAATGTGATGCACATTAAAATTACATTCATACTTTTTATAAACTTGCCATCAAGAATAAGGTTTCGTACATACAATGTTAAAGTTAGCCTGTGTGTTGAACAGGATACTCACGGGGTATAATAGTCCTTGGAGACAAAGCAAAAGAATGATGGGCAGTATAAAATACAATCTGTTTGCGTACTACTTTCTTCTAACATGATAGTGGGGATTACGAATTATCCAAAAGTAATACTAGGATCGGTTAAGGAATTCCATATACTGCAGTAATTAATTATTACCAGGACTACATAATAATCTGTCCGCGTTTTCTTCTCTTTAAACGTTTTGTAAGGTAATGTACTAAAGAAAAATGCAAAATTTAACATTTCATAATCATAAAAAAGTCATAAATTCTGGCGAAATCACCCCGAATGATCAGTACTGCTGTAAATTTCCAGCCACTCGTATTGCAACTGGTTTACTAAAAAAAATAATGATGCAACGTGTGCACGTTAACTGAGAAGTGTTGAAGTGTTTTTATTAGTCCCGGTAGCTTCCTGGCAATTCATTATAAGCTCGTGCAGGTTGTATCATAATGACCGTTATGCAAATACGGAGGCAAATATTAGCAAAGAGTTTAATTAAATTTTGTGATATTCGTCCATAAAGCTTGTTAAATTGATGTTTGACATATTTCGTTACAAATAATTATATACTATGTATCGTCAGGTGGCTCATCGCTAGTGATGGGCAAATGATGGGCAAGCAAACTAATTTGAAGGCTATTATTACTCATAATATTAAAAATAAAAATGTCGGATGCAATTATTATTTATTTCTTAAAGATCAGTGTAGTTATTTAGTATGTTTTGTAAAAAGCCAGTGGACTAGAGGGCATGTGATGCTGTTATACAATTCCAAAAATATTCACCTTTTAGAACCTTTTGATTTCTTAATAAAGGAAATAATAGTTTTTCTTAATTGTGCTTTGGTGAAATAATAAAAGTAGGTATCTGAAGACACAATTCAAAATATTGTTATATTTGGTTAAGAGTTTAGTCGGGTTTAAAATCTCAACGACAACAAAAGATAAATTACAATTTGTAATCGTTAAAATTCTATGTATCTGTCTAACAATACATATGTACAAACTAATACCTGAATGTTAAAACAGTTAGAACAACTAAATCACTTTGGTTTCGCCTATTGAAATACGTAGACAAATTTATGCAATATCTTCAGTGGTTATTGAGTGTGCGCTCATATAACCCGGCGGGGGGTGGGGGGAGTACGAGTTAAATTGAGCACCGCCCAGACTCTCATTTCCTCCATCCACCATTGTGCGCCACTCACAATACAAAACATTTTTTTATGAATTTCGACAAAAAGTGCTTTGAATTTTTTCCAATCTTCGCCTCTATTCAGCTCGTAAAAACTTAATGTCTCGCCGCAAAAGAGTGGGCGGAGTCCATGAAAATATCGCTCGCTAACGTTCAGTAATCTTTCAGGCCAAAGTCCTCTCACTGTCCTGTTCGAAAACCTTGCTGGGCTTTGTGCAAATATCTGGTACTACATAATGAAGCGAAAAACAAAGCCAAGTATATTTCCCACTCTCTTATTTATAATGTTCTTTAATACCGAACTATCTCGGCTATCAATTTTTAGTTCACTACTTAGAAACTTTCATAGATTGAATGAACATAAGAATGTTTTATATTTTAGTAAGAACACTACGGATGCTATATACAATGCTAAAATTAGTTTGTTTCAATCTATTATTGATAAACCCTTACAGCCGCAAAACTTTAAAACTACGAGTAGTACTTATTGTAGATTCAATTTACTTTGATTAATCATCCATCCATCAGCCTTTGGAGGTCCACTGCTGGACATAGGCCTCCCCTAACTTGCGCCACTCTGACCGGTCCT
>DWPT01006145.1:0-11668 GCA_018251895.1 Agathymus mariae mariae
AATTTCCTATTTTTAACTTTATATTTATAAATTACACTTTCTTAACAAAACAGGAATTTTCCAATGCGGTTAATAAACTATGGAGTTTTTAAATAATGAACAAAAAAAAAACAGAAAATCTAAGTAACAGCTGTTTTTTTAATGAAGCTAAAAATATTCACAATTATTTTCTCATCACCTTATACGAACTACCAGATTGATACCCTTCAAACATCTAACCGGAAAAAAATATGCTCACTAAAAAGTAGTCAATCGGCAAATCGAAATTTTTGCATATGAAACATTCACACAATACTGTAAGCACTATTAGGCACGAAAATAAATAAGTTTTATTTGAAATTCAAATTTTTTGGCTGCGAACTACGAATTATTTGCATATAGACAAGGAATGCATCGATCAAAAATGATTTCAATACCATCGGGTTATCCATGGTGATGGTGATTATGGGGTTGTCGGACGTGTGATTTCTGTTGTCATGATATTGATGTATTATTATTTAATACGTTTTTATGTGTAGATTAAAAAGTTGTTGTCTTTTTAATCATAACATACATGTTAGACTTTCAGTTTAATTAATAATTTAGTGCAATGTTTAATTATTTAAATATGATTACTATTATGATCGCAGTATATTTTCAACACTATAGGCAATCGACTCATTAATGTCATTTGCTGCTAATAAATGAAAGTAAATTCAATTTTCTTATGTATGTCTAATTGTCCATTCTATATGTGAGCGATTGGACGAATATACTGCACTTTCAAATCTTCCTATGTCATGCAACATGTACCTATTGTATCTATAATTAATCCGACCATTTAAACCGCCCCTCACCAAATACCAATTAAACGGAACACATCTGCACGTTGAATGTCAGTTTGGCTTTGCTCGTGCTGCAATTTGCTATCTTCAACAATGATCACTTGTTCCTGAACGACTTCAGCACGTAAAAATAATATTTCATAACACGTTATGTGTTTAATTTTCATATTTATTTTGTAGGTGAAAAAAGTTTTTTTTATGTTCCTATCGTGATTTAAGAAGGAAAAGTTTTTCGTATTTTTTCACCTACATTGCAATTTATTTGAATTTATTAAACAAGAAAACAATCTATTGACGTAATCGTTTTTAATTAATATACAATTCTATACGTTATTATGTATTTATATTTCCATATTATGTAATTTATATTAACGTAAGAAGATAAATTGGCCATTTCTTATTAATTATAACGCACAATATTTGACTATGTTGTATATCAAATTATTTATTTTAGTATTCAGTAAATGCATGTTATTTTAATAATTTATTTTATTGGATTATAAATATTTTATGTAGTTTAACATACAATCTTTGAACCTAATATTACATACAGAATAGAGAAAAACTTGCATACTCCAAATTGTACATTGATAGCAAGCAATAAAATACGTACTCATTACGAATGAAAAAGCTCAGTTAAAATATAAATACTCAATAATAACATCAAATTCCAAGTGCAAATACAATGAACCAAAATTGTTTTCATTCGGGCCTCGAGTTATTAACGAATTTCTGTGACAATAACACAACTTTATGAGGAAGAAATATCCGTTTCATACACACCTTGCGCCTATAAAAGTTGGAATAAAAATAGAAAAAATAACATTCACGAATCATAAAAACCACAATACAACGTTTTATTTGCTCACGTTACGCCGCGGCGGGTCCCGTATGCAAAATTGGTACGAAATTGAAAAACAAATTTGTTACATATTGCTTTTTTGATTCGGGGTGCGTTATAGGGATCCGGTTGTGGCCGGTTTATTCTGTAATCTGCGGCATTCATATTCATATTATTGTGCTTTCCAAACGCTATCTCGGTGTAAAACTGACGGACACGTAAATAAAATAAAGTTGAATGATACCAGTTCCCGTGTTGCAACAGTTATAGTCTGGCGATTTGAATTGCGATCTCATATAGTTCAAACTCTACACGCTTTGGTTTTTTCAAATAATATACATATTAATATTATCACTGGTTTTTATGACATTATCGTTCTACTTCATATAAAGTAGAAAAAAAAACTTTAATTATAATCATACCTCAACCAATTCCCATAATAATAAATACAATGCTTCCATTTTCATTCCACTTATCGTGAGTAACAAATAATGACGTTTTTATGAGGTAACAAAAATATTATATCCGTAATTTTCAGATACTGTAAATGCTCAGCAGTTATAAAAATATGTATTATTTATTCACCTGTCAGATACCAATAAATATTTGATAAATTTACTTAATGCCTTCACTATTAATATAACTTTAATTAATATAAATAAAAACGGAAGTGAGTGAAGAATTTGTAAAAATTCGTATTGTTGTTATGTAGGACAATTTAACATAGTGTGTTTCAAAGTCAATAATACGTATACTCAGAATAAAGCCACAGACGAGGGTTGTGTGTGTCATACACCGACGCGTCGCGTTACTTCATTAAAGCTGTATTATGGAGCGAGAGAGTACAATAGGCATTAGACTTTATTCTTTTTTTACGACTTGTGGTATTTTGGCAGTGGAAACCTCTGTTACATCTATGCAATTAAAATGTTATTAATTAAATCTGTGTGTATGTATTGAATGATTGAAAAACGTTACGAAGCTTCTGAGTCATGCAAGGTCGGATGTCTCGAGAAAGTTAGTGTATCGAGGAAAACTTTTCATGCCTATAATTTCCATGTTTCAAAGGATTTACTTTGAACACTTTATATTTCGGAAAGAAATCTGATCCATGAAAAATAAGTTACTAAGTACGATTATACGTAATTTAAAATGCAAAAAATCAAAAAAATATTAAATCAACATATATATAGCCACAGGATTTGTCCGGCGGTACTTTCATTTGTTCGCGAAATTATACCCAATAACGTTTTCATAGGAGGCAACACGCACCCTCACACCACCGAGACATTTGCATCGATATTGAATGTCCAGTGCTACCTACAATCAAGGGATGATTTTACATGTCAAAGATTAGATATTGATACAGTAGTACGAGTAATAGTAGTAGTACATACCGGCGATCCCAAAACAAAAAATATTTAAAACCTGCTGTTACTAAAATTAAAATTGTATTAATTGTACATTTCTTTATAGGAACTCGTTGCAAGCACTAAAGCTGTGAGCCAAATAAAAGTAATTAAAAAAATACACACATAGTATATGATACTAGGATTCCATGTGTTGCGGCGGCCGTACCGTGGAAATACAGAAATTGATATCACAAAGACAAGAACAACAATGTTCTGTAGTAAATCCTATATATGTATTAGTTATATAGTTGGTCTTTTTTCAGTGTAGCTTCTTCGTTTCATTGAGTCGTAAATCACAACGGTGCCAAAGAATTTGCAGTTCAAAAATCCAAATTAAAAAAAAAAACATTTGAAAAATAATTTTAACAAAAAAAAAACTAATATCAATTTGAACAGGGTGAATTTATAGATTTCATCTCCTATTTTTTACCTTTTATATTTCCTCAATTATAAGTGGAATGAAACGGGGAGCAAATTTATTCAAACAAAAAACATTTTTTTACAAATCTGTTAGTAAATGAGTGACAATGAGTTCTGAGTTACCACGCGATCTGAGAACTTCCCCTCTTTGAACTGTGTTCAAAATTTGGTGATCCCTGAAATGTTGCCGATGAGAAATCCTACAACTGCGACTAATATGTAACAAATCAAAGATACAAACAACGCAATTACAGTTATATAGAGACTTATTCAACTCTTAGTTTAGTCGGGTTCGTCTGTCTAGTTGCTGATCCGAAATTAGTCGGAAAAATCCAACTAAACTACGACTTGAGGAAGCCATTGTATTTAAATATTCATGTACTCGGACACACACGAATCATTCAGTGTTCTAAAATAATTTACCTCAAGTTCTGCAAGTATAGACCTTCTGTGGCGCTACACGAATATTATTAAGGCTTCCCATTTGGCGGCAGCGTGTTTAAGTGATATTAGAAGCGAATGTACACGTCATGATTGATTCCGGCTATTACGGAACGGGAACGATGGAACGACGAATTAATGTTAGATAATGCAGTGACGGACACTTAGCCAGCTATTAACGGACACTGTCATATCAATTTGGTTTCCGTTGTGCTATGTACCAACTGTAAAACCAATTTAGATGAATCCAAAGTTGACCATGTCCGTCCTTCGATATACCAATATTGGTACAACTGGAATGAATAAAGGCACTTTTTAAAATGTATTCAGATTTAGGAATAAGTTCTTACATTACAAAATCTATAAACTTATTAAGGCGCTCATAGCATTACATTAAATATATTACAAAACTCCAAAAAGCAGAATTTGACAAGAAATTAAAAAAAAATTCTACAATCGCTTTCTCTTTACAATTTTTGTAAACAACATCGAGATTTCCCAATTCTAAATTTAAATTAATCTATTCCCATATTATCCACGTTTGAAAAGGGCAATATAATCCAATTAAAAATTAATATCGCTATGAAATATTAACCCTTACCTTACCACATGGGCGCAAATGACCCAAGGTGCGTCTTTAACCACAAAAGGGCCAATTTTTCGACACGTGTCGTCAAACGATTATATTTTTTACGCGCAGTCATTAGCTGTGGGAACATTTTGATGAGATTTTAGATCGTTTATAATATTCCTATGCGGCAGGCGAATGGTTAATATACCTACTGAAGAGGGGAAATTGTTACTTACAACAATAGATTATTATCGTAAAAGACGTCCCAAAATGTTATTTCGAAACTTAAATTCAAAATCATTTAGGTGTTTTGTAACGACACTAGTGCACGTAAGTTCTGCTTTTACTGCCGTTTCGAAATAAATAAATTCCTCAGCACATTTTTAAAAAACATTAGCAATTACAAAATACGCTCTAACCTGAGTGAATTCGGTTGCGCCACCGAATTTCCAGGCGTCCTTGTCATTTATAATATTCATCTATCCTATAAAATCCTTTACATGTAATCTGTGCTGTAACGCGCCGCCTAAAAGTTCCAATGTGTAACTCATTTATCAATTTTGAAACATTTTATAAAAATGAACTCAAAGCCCAATAAAAGAACGCTGAACCGTTCGAAGGCGATATGAAGGTATGATTAAATAATTACTATTTCTTATTTTACTATTGATTTATTACAAACGATTTACAAACTAATTCTGTGAATATTTCCAGTAAAGACTCATATTTATGGTATACTTACAGAAAATATATGTCACAAGGTCTCCTTTATCTTCGTTTATCCGTACATACAAGACGACAGACAAAACAAGAAAAATGATGTATTATTATTATTATTCTTCACCATAATCTATAAATATCGTATCAGCAAGTTTCTCTCTCTTAATAAGAACACTAGAAGCCATAGCTCACCAGGCTGTCAAATGTGGATTGGCAGACTTCAGCATTCTTTAAATTCAAGTTGATTTATTTGTATTTATAGATAAGGTGTAAGACGCGTAAAATATTAAATTAAATAAGTACTTAATTAATACGTGATGCACCCGATGCCATCTGTTATCGAATTCCGGAAGCAACAATTGGATAATGGAGGGTAGTATAATATTATATATAATGGAATATATTTAAAATAATTACCGTGAAAACGTTATCCTTTTATTAATCTTTATCTTCTCTGATCAACCGTTACGACACGACGAATTTTGTATCGCGGTCTATTACCACCTCACCTCATCAACTATTTTTGAAGTTTTTTCTTGATTTCGCTCGTCTATCGCCTACAGTATAAATGTAGCTTACAGATGATATACAGGTGTTCAAACAATATAAATACAGCGCTTACATTGTCATTATGGACATACTAATATTTTGGAGAAAGGCAGTAACGTTGGACAGTAACAAGACGTCTACGCGGCCGGATAATCGGTAATTCGAGCAGAGTCACATTTCCACGAGGAATTCGCTGTTTTAAGAATATGAGATACTTGTCTCCAGCACGGTTGAAACACGAATGGGTCCTGTCGTAGCGCCCATACCTTAACTAGGCAGTGTTGTAGCGCGAACTACTGAGTGTTGAGTAATAGACAATATAAATATTAAAAAATATCTAAAAATGTTACCATATTTCAATAACGCGTTATCAAAAACCTACGTCCGTCATACGAAATCTCATCAATCAAAAAACAGAAAATTACTAGAAAAATAAACTTCATCATACCCCTATCTATTTCAAATCCAATCGTATCAAACAATGCCCAACTTACGAATAGTCGGACCCTTAATGACCATATTTAAGAATTTATTCCGAACCAACGCCGCTGATTTTCTATACGGCCACGTGACTGACACGTGACGTCAGACGTCGTAATATGAGCTACCAACTTGAAGAGAACCTTCTTGTAACATTGAGAGTACGTGAAAATAGATCAGCGTTATAGTGGTGATATCAGCCATTATGATAAACGGTTGAATTTTGAATATCGCTACCGACATTTTCAATTTACTTCCACAAGCAATAGTAAACTTTATTGCCATGTAACAAAATTAACATGCAATGTAAATATAATTTTGTAAATTCACAAGTAAGTGGATAGTATGAAAGGAATTGAATATTTACTTGTGTGGAATGGAACACGATTTCAGTTATTTTAAATGTTGTGGGCGGTAATTCGGTATGATTTCTATAATTTGTGGGTATTGTTTGGTTTGGAAGCAATTCGTAAGATATTTAACAGGGTGTTGATGATATTCTTGTGTGTATAACCAGGGGAAGTACAGTTTGTATAACCAGGGGATGAGTTTCAGGGTGTCAAACACGGAAATTACTATCATTATTTAAAACATGAACATAATGTAATGGATAACCAATTTTCGTAAATTTTCGTATATTTGAGTATAATTAGAGAGGAGTTTGGAAGAGATAGCTACATTATCTCATAATTCATAATTCATAATTGGCCGACAGCTGGACCCAGGTCTTTTCCCACAAATGTGGATGAGCAGCCTTTATATACTTTCTTTACGATGATTTCTTTTCACCGATAAATGTGATAGTTAATTTCTAATACAAAAAATAAATTAAATTTATTGGCGTTTACAGAATTCGACCTGATGACACCGAGTGAGGAACTGACGTTTGAATCACTAGTCTATTACGACTTATAAAAAAGTAAATAACCTAAAACAAGTTAAAAGACTCGTCATCAAATATCAATTCTACCCTCCAGCGTAATTTTGGCGCTAAAATCATAATCACCGTAACAGCATCCAGACGTGTTAAAAAATAAAAAAGTCAATGACAAGATGGGTACTGGCCTGACCAAATAGTTGTGAGCCATCCAAACGAACCAATCTCCTCTGCGTCAGCCAGTTTTGTTAAGAATCAGCGAGGGTAGGAAGACCTTCGTAAATTGGAGGAGGAGTATTAATGGTGCTGCAGCGACCGCGACGCGAAATTTAATCTTCCTCACAAAAAGTATTGAATTGGTTGGACAAAAAGACTCCGAGTGATAAATGGACAGGCTGGGTCATCTGGGGTGCCTAGTGTTTGATTGTAACTGATTTCTTGCTTGGTATAAGGTTTAAGTTGAAGAATTACCTCGATAAGATACATTAAGGTACGTCAAGTTTCTTAATGTTCCTTTTGCGGTGAAATGCCGGTGTCGATTTACTGTTAAAGTCTTGTGGTAGGAAACAATTTTCTTCTTTTTTAATTCATTAATTACTTTCCTTTATTCAGAACTATTTTTTCTGCTGAGAGTAAATGTAAAATTAAATTGTTAAAACAATGAAAATTTATCCTTATCCGTTCATCCTTAGGAGCGCCACAAGTTCATACACCAAGTAAAAAAAAAATATTTACACATATTTATATATACACGCTGCAATAATTTTATTGCAATATGATTTTTTATCATGTATATGTTAACCCTGACGCAATGTTCAAACGATTGCGGCTTTTGTTTCGACATCAAAGACGATAGAATAGGTACTGAAAGTCTTTCATATATATGGCATGAACTTTATCAAATAGTAAGAATTTTTTTCGAACTCAGTCCATATTGAATGATATTAAATGTAACATTAATTAAGAACTTTATATCTTACTAGTATCATAAGGTCTATATCTATACCAATAAGAGAGAGATTGCGAATTTCGTGAGTTTGAGTGAGTGTATAAGGCAATACCAATTTAAAAATTATATAAAATTATTTCTAGACAGTTGCTAGAAGAAACAATTGTTTTGCTAAGTAAATATTACTACTTAGTGTTCTTATTTTTTTTTATTTCTTATTAATTATCCGCGTGAATTTTCACAACTTTAAAATATATAATTAAAAATTTAAATTATACATATACCTACAAATAGTGGACGCTGTAGAATCGCGTCTCGCAAAATGATTAATGATAGACCTGTTGAAGTGTCAATGGCTGCATCTCGATGAATTCCGTCTACAGACTCTGTCAGACAGAAACTAGATAACGATGGCGTATTCATGCGAACCCAGTATTTTTTATTTAATATATTTTCTTCCAAAGTACTTACGGTTACTAACGGTATATTCGCAGAGCAAGCAAGATGTTTAAGAGAGAAAATATACGTGGTTTCTCCACTAAAACATTTAGATTATTGAACAATAAATTTACAAATTACACTTATAAATTGTATATTATTTTACGATCATAACAACCAATCATGTTAAAATTGCAGTCAACAATGTTTTAATTTTACGTTCCTTTTTCATTAAATTATTTTGAGTAGCCTTCAAATAAAATTCCAATCATATTTTATAAGTAAACTTTTCTATTTTTTTTCATAAATTAGTACTCCCTACTACATGGCAAATTTCCAACATCGTGACTCACCTGACTCATACTTGTAATAATAATACAATAAACTCGTAAATCCATCAAACAATCTTAAGGTCTGAGAGACGGGCAGATATATGCGAGTCATCCCGTAAGAGTTACGGTGTCTCATTGAATGTAAGAAAATATTGAAACGACAATCTTCAAAAGTGTGCATCGAAACACGCAGTCATCAAACGTTGACTTAAAAATGACATTTTGAAACCTTTATAATTTTTTAAACCATTCGAGTAAAATTTATATTTTTTCAGTGCAATATACAATGGAGTGCCAACCCTATTTTTATTCTAACTACACTACACGAAATTGTGTGGATGTTGTACACTCGTATAGGTATGTATTTCCAAATTCTAGAAAAGTTAGAAACCTAGTGAATGGAAAAATATTGAAAAAAAAAAACAATCCATTATTCGTAATCCTATACCGAATTTCAAAACATACAGGGTAGTTTACCCCGCCATTGTTCAAAACCGAAAGGCGTATCATCCATCACAAGTCGATGCCACCACAGTAATTACATGGTATTTGCAAGACCATGACACGTGGCTATTATTTGGGTAAATTATGAGCTTATTTTACATGACTGGCCGCCAGCCAGCGGGTGAGAGATTTAATTTTTTACCAATTGGTTCGTTTGTTGTTGATTGTTTGTATCAATGTCACTTGACGGTCTATAACTTCCCTGTATCGATACATCCACTGGCCAATTGCCGGCCGAGAGTATCCGTTAAGAATAACAGGGACAAAGGTCAGTTGAAGTTTAGTTGAATCCAGCGCGTTAATCCCATTTTGGCTGGTAAACACCATATTATAAGAATATTTTAAAATTATAGAACGGCTATTACTTCATTGTTATAGCAATTAATAAGTAAATCAACGCCGTCCAAGTCTAAATATCGCTGTATGTGAGGCATTACCAGCAACAAGTATACAACTTCCATCTGTTTCCTTAACCGTCACGTTTTGTCCACCACTGGCAGACATCGGTAACGAAGGAGTGGATCCGTCAGTTACTTAAATAACCAAGTAATGTTATGGTTTTAATTTTTTCATTGATATCAAAAGCTCGACAGTGTCTATCAAACAACAAAAAAGGAAGATCGGTTGTCGAGCGGGGAAGGAAGAAAATACTGAACTGTATTGTTTTTGCCCATTTACATAAGGATTAGTGGGCCGCCCCGACTTTTCGAGTTGAGTAATTATCAAATTTTACTTTGAAAAATGAAGATCATGAATATCACCGTGACTTTTGCTCATCTGTTTATATATAACATGACAATCAACCTGCACCCTTTAAATGATGAAATTTTTTTTTAAATATGTACCGTGTTTCCGTAGATTATACTCCGCATATACATAAACTAACAAATTCATACTTAGCCTACTTTCTCTATTAATATTATTAGTATAAATTATTAAACATACAAAGAAATAGTTGCAAGTGACCAATACTGGAACGTGTGGTCCATACCACTGGATGTCCCGATTATCGTCATGGCGAAAAATGTTATTCAACATTATTATTAGTTTACATTATAAAACTTATATATAACTAGTCAACTGCCTTTGCTTCGCTTCAGAAAAACTATGCTTTACGCTTGGAAATAATACCAGCGTTGTTTTAAATTAATTTTTTACCTTTTTATGCATACGGATTGCAATGAAATAAACTTTAAATATTAAGTGATGTTTACTGAAACATATTAGTGAAAATCAGAAATCGATTAAGCTGTTTCTGAGAGTAGCGCGAACGAACACACAAACAGACAATAATTCTAAGAACTATTTTTTTCTAATAGCCCTTGATAATATTCATTCATGTACAGAGTGATAGTGAAGAAGTATGTATAAATTTATTGAAGTAAATGTATTTTTGTTATTATTTATTAACTGAATTCAAAAAAGAAGGAGGTTCTCAATTGTTTGTTTTTTATTTTAGTTACCCCAGAACTCCGTCATTTATTACCCGATTCAGAAATGTTAATTTATTGGGAGGGTATACTTCATTTGCTATTGGCAAAAAATGGGAGATGACACCAAGAACCACTAACCTTCAACAAATTAAAGTAATTTTTTTTTAAATTAAAATATTCACTTATCGACTATTTAATTCATCACAAGATACTGTTTTTTACAACTATACCCAGAAGGACTCTACATCGTAGAATAGTAATTATATATTAATAATTATATTATCTACCATCATCATCTTTGTCCACATTTACACACAGACAACCCTATAGCCCAGTTGGTAGTGACCCTGCCGTGCCGAGCGAGTGGTCCCAGGTTCAATTCTCGGCCGGGATTTGTTTTCGGGTCATGGGTGTTTGTGATGTCATATTTGTGTATGTCCACGCCACCTGCGCACAATGAATCTTAGTGCTGGGGTGTGAGTGTGTAAACTATTAAGTCGTAATATAGCTATATTGTTACAAAACTTTAAACGTGAGTGAGAAGGGAGTGAGAGGTACGTTAAAACTTTTACAACAATTACTGACTACTGTCTGATTTATTGTATCACCTGGTATAAGAGTAGCGAACTCAAATATAATTTTTCACCGTAACGCCCATCCAGTCCATCAGCAGGAAATACCAAGAGCCGGGAAGTTTCAGATGGACTCTCGGCCGGGTGTACCTCCGTATACCCCTATCGATACCTAGTCTAGCCATAAGTTCTGTTACAAAGAAAATATCCGATTATTTCTAAAAAAAAAATTTTATTTTAAAGTTTTATATGTGATTATGTAGAGTGAAAAAGATATGTTAACGCACTAAACTAGTTATTCAAAG